>APFE030541889.1:5011-21207 GCA_000404065.3 Pinus taeda | reverse complement strand
GCTTCCAACTGCTGATGCATATGGAACTTTAGACATATAATCCATGTCTTCTTGGGTCTTTGGGCACATCTCCTTACTAAGTTTGAAATGGCTAGCAAAAGGTGTACTAACTGGTTTTTCATTGTGCATATTAAATGTTTTCAACACATTTTGTATGTACTCATTCTGAGACAATGTTAATTTGTGTTTTTTCCTGTCTCTAGATATTCTCATATCAAGGATTTGTTTTGCAACTCCCAAATCCTTCATTGCAAATGAATTTGCCAATTTTCTTTTGAGCACATTTATTTCTTGCATATTAGACCTTGCGACAAGCATGTCATCTACATACAATAACAATATAATATAGCTGCCAAGATTTTGCTTTTTTAGATAAACACAATGATCAGAGTGACATCTAGTATAACCTTTTTTAGACATAAACTTGTCAAATTTTAGATACCATTGCCTTGGAGTCTGTTTTAAGCCATACAAGCTCTTCTTCAACCTACACACTAGTTTATCCTTCCCTTTTACCTCATATCCTTGTGGTTGTTGCATATATATCTCTTCCTCCAAATCCCCATGGAGAAAGGTTGTCTTTACATCTAACTGCTCAAGATGCAAATCTTCAACTGCTACTAGACTTAAAATAGTTCTGATTGAATTCATTTTAACAACAGGAGAAAATATTTCATCAAAATCTATACCTTTCTTCTGTGCAAACCCCTTCACCACAAGTCTAGCTTTGTACCTCTGTTTTCCTCCATCTTCTTCCTTCAGCCCGTAAACCCATTTATTATGCAATGTAGTTTTACCTGCAAGCAAAGTGACTAAGTCCCAAGTCTGGTTATGCATTAAGGAGTCCATCTCTTCTTCCATGGCTAGCTCCCACTTCTTCCTGCTTTCAACCTGCATTACTTCTTCATAACATTCGGGTTCACCAGAATTAGTCGATAATAAATAATATAATGAAGGAGAGTATCGTTTAGGGGGTATATTTATCCTGGTAGATCTTCTAACACCTGTAGAGCCTCTATTCTACACCTACTTATCTACCATTTTCCTCAGTCTTTCCTTATCTTTCCTTCACTTTTGCCTCATTTTCACCATAAAACCACCCAGATCATTACATTAGGTGTTATTAAGCATGATCAAGCAAGTTTTGCTAATGGATGACTATTTGTTTAGATTTTGACTTACTTGCAGAAATCCCGCAGCTATCTGATGATCCTGCAGCTATCTGAAGATCCTGCAGCCTTTTTGTTAAACGCAATGTTCCACGTGTCGGTTTGCCAGATGATCCACATGGGCACTTAGGTATCAACGTGCTCGAGGTTCCTGTCCCATTTTTCCATCCATCCACGTCATCTTTATCCACAGTCAAAGCTGGTCAAGTTACGGTCAACTCAAGGCTGTTTAACGGTGATTGTGAGCTGCTTGGTCACGTCATCTTAAACGGTGATTTGTCCACGATCTACAGGTGGCAGGAGACATGATCCAACATGGGATTCATTACCCATGACGACCGAACCACTAAACTCATCCACGCAGCCGTATGAAGTGTCAAGGGACCATAAATACGCATGATAGTTTGCTGTTTTTCAGTTAATCAGTTGTACGAGTAGGCTATCCTAGAAATCTCTATAAATAGCTGCGTCTGTGTACGCTCATTAGACTTTTATCAGTTGTAATTTATGAACCTGTGTTAAATTTAAGAGCATTGTGAACTCTGTGTTTTTAGTGCTATCCTAGCACTCTGTTTTGTACACTTTCTGCAAATGGAGAAATAGACATAGCACTGTTTTGAAGTTTCCAGATCTTTAAGTTTTCTTGTGGCTGAATGGACAGAGGGCCCCTGCTCATTTCTGCCGCTGTAAAGTATTTTATGTGCAGTATCTCTTTATTTGCTTATTCATTTCCTTAAGCATGTATAGTTTCATTTACTTGTTTTCCTTTCTTTCAAGCTGATCGGTGTTATTTCTTTGCAGGTTTCTTTTAGCCCGGGATTTATTTTCATGTGTGTATTTGCTTTAATGTCTAATGGTAGTTGCAGTTGGCTTGTTCATAATGCTGCCCTCTTTACTCTATTTTTCTAGACTAGTTTTAGTGTAGTTTTACAAGTTGGATGCTAACTAATTTATGCTCTCTTTATCATGAATGGCTTATTTTTCAAGAGAACAAAACATTGATTAATTGCAGCTTGTATTTGAGTAGACTTGGCTTGTGATACTAACACTTTTTTTCCACTTGTTACACATAATCACATATGTAGAAGCAGTATGTTGGAAAAGGCTTAGTAGTGTTACAAATTGTCAAATAGAGTAGATTAGAGTTTTTATCAATTCTTGGATTTGTCTTCAGCTACCTTCTAATCGTGTTTTATGCAATACTATGCGGTAGAAGCAGGGAGTTAGAAGGAGGTCATCACTAACAACAATCCTTGAAGTGATTTTCTTATTTCTTTTTTTTGCAGCAGTATGGGTAGAGACTAATGCCATTGGATTGTGCTCATTTACTTTCAAGTCATTTTGATTTATTCATTTCTTTCAAGTTCTTTTCTCTTACAAATTCAGCAAGCAATTAGAAATCACCATCACACACACTTTCACTCATATAGAGATCACCTTTCACACACTTGCACTCATTTTTCTATAATCATCATTCCATTTTAGGAAGATAAGTTAATCATAAGCAACACACCTAAACAACAAAAGCTCTAAGAAAGTTACTTAAGTACATATAGTACACCCTCACTTCATTAGTTTACGAGCCCCGGGTTGACAATTAATACTAGCAATTTAGATAACACTAAATTGACTAAACACTAGGGACAAAACTATGCTATAAATCAAGTTCTCTTGACACAATAAATAAAACGTGGGCATAATCATGTATTGCGCAATTTCATGGCTAGATCTAAATCGAAACCATAATATAGAAACAACGTGGTCTGCTTCACTAACATATTAATTTACAGAATAATTTCTGCAATGACAATTTCCCCAAAATAATTGACATGAATCTTCTCCCACAGTTATAAGAACTATAGATTTGTTGAGAACCACATGAATATCCCAAAAGCTTTGAAATGGTAATGCTTAAGGTAAATGTGAAAGAGATACAAAGCTTGGTATAAGGACCTTCGAAATTAATAATAAAAAATAACAATTCAAGAGTCCCTACTTTTCCTCATATTGCTTCCTTGCTGACATCACTCTATTTAGGATTTATCACCCCCAAAATGAACCTATTTCTTAATTTGTTAGTTATATTATTCATTCAAATATAATGAAATAGAAAACTTACGAGGTAGTTGTCATAAATTAAACAATATACTCATAACGTTGTTAGAAAAGGGAAAAAACAATCCATATATTACATTTTCGTAATCCATGCCTCCTTTAAGAAATATAAATATTCACCTATGAGACATTAGATGACTATGAGTGACTCATTAAATGCAATCAAAACTACACAAATGCCATCAATATTCATGGATTTAACAACAAAGATTCCAACCTTGTCTACTACTATTGACTTCCATGGGATCACATAAGATACAATCATACCAATAATGATGATAAGTTGAGCATTTATAATTATGTCATTAAGTCAATGAGGTGAGAATTTTTTTCTTATCTGGTTACCATAAGTTCATTTAAAATCATGCATTTAAGGTAAAGTCCAAATCAAGAACCTATAACAATAATTTTTTAGGATCTTTGAAGTAATTAGTTTTCATAACTGTAACTTAACTGCAATTTAAACATTTTCTATAAAAGTTCCCATGAAATGTGACATACAAGAAAATACGACATGTCATATGCTCCAAAAACATCTCCTAAGAATATGCATCTATTCATTCATTTCCTTGAATCTCAATTGAAATATTTTCAGATAGGTTATGCATCGTGTTCCCAATACACTTTCAACAACAAGCTTCTATAGGTTTTTTCCTTGAACAGGACACAAGAGCACATGTGACATGTTGTATGCTCCAATAAAATCCCCTAACAATACATATTTTTTCATTACTTTCTCCAAATGCCAATTAACATATTTTCAAATAGGCTACACATGGTTTTCTTAACACACTTTCAAAAATAATGAATATATAAAAAGGCTTCATTTTTCAGTGACATTTCTTCTTATTTAGGTTGTTGTAGTGCCTGCAACACCATCCAAACTTTTGTCTTACACTCGAATTTTGGAGCTTTCTGTGGATCTTGTGATTGACCGTTCCTTAATCATTTAGTGGTGAGTTGATGATTTCAAGCCCACTTCTGGGATATCAAGTGTCATTCACACTTTTATCTTTATATAGCAAGTGTCATCCTTGGGCATGTGAATTATTGCTTATCATGCAAAGGGGAGTTTTGGTTTGCATTAAGGGGAAATATTTGTGAAAATGAGTTGTTCTTATCATATAAACATGTTTCAAACCCATTTCCAAGGTTTCAGACACCATTACACAAGTGTCATCATTATGCTCACAAAGTCCATAGACAGGGTTGCACTTGTCATAAGTTACTACAAAGGTTGTTACATTAAGCAAAGTATTTTTTCATATGTTCTAGATGATCTAAGTTGTATCACCAAGTATTCAACTGTGTGGTCACAGTGAAGTTCTATTAATGTTCACCTTGGTTCCATTGATCCAACACTTAGCCAAATTTTGGAGGATTCCTAGCAACCTAGCCTCATCCAACCTTCAAAAATTGCACACTTCACATCTACAACCCTTCAGATTTTTCCTTGCCCATTGGAACTGTGAAATGTGTAGAAAGCCCAACCTCTATTTTCCTCCAAAACTCCCTCTAGTGTCCTTCCCACAGTCGAAGCTCATTGTCTTCAGAAACTGCACATTTCTATCTCTCAATACTCTTAGTTGCCTAGTCCCCCTTGCCTCCTAAAACTACACAATTTTTCCTCCTAGGGCCATATCCTACAGTGGCTACTTCTTTCTTGAACTATTAATTTTTTTCCCTTAGTGAGCACTGCTCAAATTTTTCCATCAATGAGGATTGTGCTAAAATGTCCCTCAGTCTAGCCAGATCTATGCACTACTTAGTCTCAATGATCAAGCTTAACCCTTGGTTGTTTGAACCATGCAATTTCACAATCAGTAGGTCTTCTCCCCTGACTTGTCAGTCAATTTTGGCCTAGTTCATCAATCCAATTGTTCTATATTAGGCTAGGGGTGTTCAGACTGATTTCATCTCATCATGAGTGAGCTGCAAATGCAAGTACTCTCTTACAATATGGTAAGATGATGAAGAAGGAGATATAGAAGGAGGATATGTAATGTGACACTTAAGGATCTGAGGAGAAGAGATAATCATCATATAAGAAGAACCAAGGAACCCTAGGGTATGGTAGAAGATCAAATATCAATACCACATGAACACACCATCCGATTCACAACCCTTTGGAGGGTAGCTACAAAAAACAAATCACATCTTACTCGAAGTTTAAATTCACCTCTTAGTATAGTATGAAAAACAAGTTACCATTGTCATATCATTATGTCTTCAATGACATGTATGTTCGCAAACACTGAAATTCATTCGATGTGTTTTTTTCTAAATGTTTCACTCCCTTTCACAAGATAGGAAATATGCCATCTTTTTGCATGGCTAATGTTGCAATTTATGCATAATCTCATTCTGGTGCTTGCAATGGCTCAACTTTGTGTCTATGTGTTTTCCTAACCATGTAAATACCTGTCACACTCATTCACGAATTTTTGAGTGTTGTTGTACAAGTGCCATCACAATTGTCATAAAGTCTATCTTAGGTGTCACACTTGTCATAGATGGTGATGAAGTGGTCACACATAAGAAACATTTTTGTTCATTTGTTATGGGTGATCAATGTTGTTGATTCATTAATTATTCTAAGTGATAGGACATATTCTAAGCTTCATCACTTCACCTTTCGGTCTCACTGATCTAGCACTTGGACTTTTCGAAATAAGCTCCCTAACCCTTCAACATAGCTTCACCTAGGCTACTTGGACTATGCATAACATAGTTCTAGTTAGGAAGGTCTAATTGTGACCCTTGGATCTACACAATGTGTAGTTCCTATCCCCAAGGGCTATTGCACTACGGAATTTTTTAGCCCAACACCCAACCTTCCCTTCTGGAATTATGTAATCCTTTTAGTCAACCTTCCTTTCTGGAACTATGCAAAAGCTTCCTTCAGTATTCCTCCCCTCATCCTGGTGCACTATCTCTAAAACCTACACAACAGTCATTCATCCTTCCTCTCTAGAACTACGAATAAATCTTCCACAGTTGCCCCTCTTTCAGTCGGACTCAATGTCTCTCCAAGCTATGCAGTGACTAACCCTCAACCTAGGTTGGAATATTTACTGTGTAGTTACAAGCCTCAAGCCTCAAACCTATCTGCTGGGAATATGCAATGCATAGTTCGTGAGCCTCCCTCTTCGACCTGCAACACAATTTTGTCTTAGTCTTTGAATTTGAATGCACCATCTTAGTCTAGGAGATTTTTGGGTTGAAGTCATCTTGTCATGAGTAAATTATCGATACAAGAAGCTAGTGGGTTGTTGATGAACAAGAAAAGGGTGGAATATATGTAAAGGAAATTCTCATAGCTAAGCATGCAAGTTGATCCATCAAATAAAAGGAAAGGGACACCAACTCATGATCACAACCCAGGACTTGAGATCATTGAAGATTCTTATCACCAAGCTATGAGGAGGTGGAAGACAAGAGTATGCTCAAGAAGACATCACTAACAATAATAGTAGTTTCCTGACACTACCACAACATCCAAGTAGTTTACATCAGCAATTTCATGTCATGTATTTTCATAATTTGTCATATGCCACATGATCATTGTAGACCATGTACATTATATTCAAATGTATAGTAAATTTGTCGATGTCCAAAGAATACATATGAATATGGAGAGTCATGTAAGTTGAAAAGTCACAGGAAGTTAAACACTTGTGACGTTAGTCAAAGATTCAAAAAGGGGAAGCATCACCCCTTAGGTATATATTCCCCGTCATTGTATGAGCAAAGGAATTTTCACCTTGGCTCCTCCCATAATGAATTAGAGAGATCAATTAGTTCTTTGAGGAGTAAGGGGTGGCTCCAATGTCGCACTATTGGGGCTACTAATGTACATTGTAAATATGTGTCTTAGAATTTTTTCTTCATAACAAAAGCCTCTTAAGGCCAACACATTCTTCATGCATGACTTATTAATGCTTGTAAGACTATTATTTGGACATTTGTATTTCATACTTTGTAAGTCTATTATGTGGACATTTGTATTTAACGTTTTCTTTCATATCTACTAAGATAGTTGAATTGTTTCAATTATTTTAGAGCTTATCCTGTTGAGAGTGTGTTGTAATGGTTTTTATTATTGTCTCATCGTTCTATAAGATTTCGTAAGGAACTAGACAAAGATTTCCTTTCTTATCGATTATAGCGACGGTCACATCCATTGTGGACTGTTCTGTTGGATGTTATATGGATCTTCAATTGTTCATTAGTTTTAATGGTTGTCACATCTGAAGTGGACTATTCTCATGAAAGTTAAATAGGTCCTTATATTTTATGTGCGTCTCTTCCTTGGTTGTACTATTACCTCTCATTTAGAGGCTCACATTTTCTCCCCCCTTTGGTTGTAATAGAAGTTATGCATAGTTGTTCTACACAATCACTAGGCACACAGACATTGTTTTCGAAGATACCACTGCTTCATTCTCTGGTGCTGATAGCTAGAGCCAAGCAAACTCTTTAAGGTTTTGGAAATTGGGCCTTTATACTGGATGTGACCCCTACACCAAATGTTTTCAAGTTAGATTGGGACTTCATATCATGGAGATCCCCTTGTTGATAGATTTCTAACACAGTCAATAGGTTGCAATATGTTTGTTCATCTCTTCTTGCACCAAAAATGAAAAGTGGAAGAAAGAAAACCTAACCTAACTTTTATAGTTTCCATGATACTCTATAACCTTTTATGAAAGATATTCAAGGACATTGGTTTCATTCAAAAAGAAATTATTTCATAATCATTCCTATCTATACGTATGTATATCTATCTATCTATCTATCTATCTATCTATATATATATATATATATATATATATATATATATATATATATATATATATATGTAGATATATTCTGTGTGTGGTGTGTGTGTGTGTGTGTGTGTGTGGTGTGTTTCATGGTTTTATTCTCCATTTAATATATCCTCCAAATAATGATTCTATATATATTTCCACTAGCTCAATAGATTACCATAACCACATATATTGGATGAATGGAAAATCCTTTCTCAAATCCAACTTGGTAAAAACATCTAGTTGAGTGGTCGTGATATGTTTTTCCATCACGAATTTGACAAAAACTACACTATATGCCTAGTATCCTCCTATTAAATTCGCAAGGTATAGCCATCTAGTCCATCCACTTCAGTCACTTGAATAGCCAATTTAAACACATCCACTTTTCCATTCCTTTTTACTTTTCCTTCTTGTCCTCCACCCAAACAATAACATCCAATTTTGTTCTAACTTACTTAGCTAAAATGCAATCCTATCCCTCACCAAAAATGATCATCCAAGGTATTTCCATGATACTTAATTTTTTTTTTAAGCATTATTATTGGTATACTGTTTTCTACTAGAGAAATCTCTTCCTCTATAACCTTTTATGAAAGATATTCAAGGACATTGGTTTCATTCAAAAAGAAAAAATTTCCTACTCATTCCTATCTATATGTATGTATACATATATCTATCTATCTATCTATCTATCTATCTATCTATATATATATATATATATCTATATCTGTGTGTGTGTGTTTGTTTCATGGTTTTATTTTCCATTTAATATATCCTCCAAATATTGATTCTATATATATTTCAACTAGCTCAATAGATTCCCATAACCACATATATTGGATGAATGGAAAATCCTTTCTAAAATCCAACTTGGTAAAAACATCTAGTTGAGTGGTTGTGATATGTTTTTCCATCATGAATTTGACAAAAACTACACTATATGCCTAGTATCCTTCTATTAAATTCGCAAGGTATAGCCATCTAGTCCATCCACTTCAGTCACTTGAATAGCAAATTTAAACACATTCAATCTTCCATTCCTTTTTTGTTTTCCTTCTTTTCCTCCACCCAAACAATAGCATCCAATTTTGTTCAAACTTACTTAGCTAAAATGCAATCCTATCCCTCACCAAAAATGATCATCCAAGGTATTTCCATGATACTTAATTTTTTTTTTAAGCATTATTATTGGTATACTGTTTTCTACTAGAGAAATCTCTTCCTCTATAACCTTTTATGAAAGATATTCAAGGACATTGGTTTCATTCAAAAAGAAAAAATTTCCTACTCATTCCTATCTATATGTATGTATACATATATCTATCTATCTATCTATCTATCTATCTATCTATATATATATATATATATCTATATATAATATATATATCTTGTCTGTGTGTGTTTGTTTCATGGTTTTATTTTCCATTTAATATATCCTCCAAATATTGATTCTATATATATTTACACTAGCTCAATAGATTCCGATAACCACATATATTGGATGAATGGAAAATCCTTTCTCAAATCCAACTTGGTAAAAACATCTAGTTGAGTGGTCGTGATATGTTTTTCCATCATGAATTTGACAAAAACTACACTATATGCCTAGTATCGTCCTATTAAATTCGCAAGGTATAGCCATCTAGTCCATCCACTTCAGTCACTTGAATAGCCAATTTAAACACATTCACTCTTCCATTCCTTTTTCCTTTGCCTTCTTGTCCTCCACCCAAACCATAGCATCCAATTTTGTTCTAACTTACTTAGCTAAAATGCAATCCTATCCCTCACCAACAATGATCATCCAAGGTATTTCAACTAACAATAAAGGCCATAATTGACTCTACATTTTAAGCATGTTCCCCTATTACCATCGAATGAACAATGACTACATTTCCACTACTTTTTCCAACTAATATGACAAAATTTAATACATCTGAACTTGCAATCAATGTTTGAATACTTATAAAAGAAATGTATAGTCTATAGAGGCAATTTCTATTGCCTCTCCAGGAATAATACTAGCTTGCTCATTACATTCTCATTGATGAGATAAGCTTCATGAGCCTAGGAAGGATTTCTTACATTTATGTTCATCGATGTTATACATTCTTTGTCAATTAAAACATCCAATTTGAGAGTGACTCATTTTTGCTTATTGGGGATCTCAAACAATTACCTCCATTAAAATAAATCATATATATGGAGGAGCATCTTGTGGCACCACCCTTTGGCATAGAAATGACGCAATTTTCACACATGAAACTTGATCCATCTCTTGAGGGGGACCAATATTTGAGTAACTTCCACATGAAGGAGCAAAAGAAGAAACCCACACAATATACCCAAAAAAAATAAAAATTAGAAAACTAATTTTTTATTATATCATAATGATGATTGCAACTACATTGTACTGGACCTTATGTCTTCTTACAAAGAAAATTTGGTTATTTATAGCCTTTTTAAGTTATATTACCATGGGTGGAAAAATACCATGTGTTAATAATACTACGGGTAAGTTATTTATGGACTTTAGTTATATTACCATGGGTAAATTTCTATTCAGATAATTTGTCCACCCTTACGAAACAATGGTCCCCATTGCGTTAAGTTCCCTCTAGAGAATCCTTTGTTGAAGATGAGTTGTGGATGAGCAAGCGTTTTTGAAGACAAGGGTTTTGTATGGTTGACCAATAATCAAGGGTTTGTGGATGCCTATGACCACGATGAATGAATATTTGAGGATAAAATACCTTGTAATGCTTGTGAGCGAACTGTGATATTGACAGTGTATGGCAAAGCAAATGGATTTCGATGGCGAGGGTTTTGTGTGGTTAACTCATGACCATAATGAGCAAACAGTCGAGGATAGAGATAACCTGTAATGCTGGTGGTCCAACTATGACATGGACAATATGTGGCCCAGAAAATGGACTTCCTTGGAAAATGGCTTTCTGTGGTTCACCCATAACCATGATGAATGTGGGTTCGAGGATAGAGATACCCTGTAATGAACCTCGAGATCGCTTTTCGATTTATCTGGTATAGATCTCGTGGCTTATCTTTTTAGATTCTCATAGGACCAATAGAATAAATCTATCAATAAATCTAGATGCTTTATCATGCATAAGAACAACGAATTTTCTCGGCAATCCATCTCAACCATATAATATGAAGCTCGCTCCACTCTCATTACTGATTCTTTTGAGGAAAACTTCTGAGCATATAGTATCCAATGATATCTCAAGAAAAATAAAATCCAATGAAATCATATGCAGATGATGAACATGATCCTACATATCCATTTGGGCATGGGGTTGTGCTTGTCATTACATCCTTGAATAACTAATTTGGTGGCCAAAATTCCAATACTTAACACCCATCTTATGGTACATACTAAAGTGATAGTTGTGAATAGAACTTCTACTTTCAAGATGCAAATAATTGCACGCATCCATACCACATTTGTAGGAACCTTGTACTATGGATGTAATTTACATCAAATCCTTGAAAAGGGAATGCCTCCATATTGAGGCAATGCATAAACCACTCGTGTAGCAATGGTTTTTATTGAAAGTCCCTCAACAAAGAGAAGAATTATTGCACTACTAAAACTATGATACTACCCATGAAATGCATCATATAGAATATGTGCAGCTACAAATTGACTAGCTATTTCATTTTTTGTATTATATAAATAATTGAAGTCCTAGATGCTAAAAATAAAAGCTAAGATGTAGGCACAACCAAAAAATGATATAATTCCTATACTTGTGAGTATGTAAATTGGAACGTTGATTCATGCACCTTTTGTATATTTTGTTAGATGTGTAGTAGATTCATAACCATAGAGTCTATAGTGACTCACGAGGAAAGAAATAATTATAGCATATGCCTTGTTGCATATTCCACTCAAATTAGGTCATGTCTCAAAGTGTGTGAATACATATGATGTGGATTGAGTGTTGTGTGCAACTAACGGAAGCATCACAACAATAATTTCTTAGTAACAATGGTGTGGCCATTCCTAGGTCACTTTTAAAAACCTTCTTTCCAAACATGGTAGTGCAATGCATACACTAGAGGACTAGAAGCTTCTCATTTCTATGACATATTTCTTAGTATAACATGGAAAGTAATAAATACTTTAGCATTGTATCTATTTATACAAAACTAAAACCTGAATCTTCTTGAATGATAAGCATATAGTAAAAAATCTAGGCATGCAAGGCATTTGTTGTTATGCAAAAAAAAGGAAATGACAATGATATGTCAAGATAGAAGTCATCTTGACTAGAAAGTATTATTGTGCAATGAACAACAAATAATCATAAGCAATGCGTGGGTTACCTTAGACCTTTCTAATGGAGAAATTGGGAAAGTCAATTTCATTTTCTACAACCCTATTCCAAATTGTTAGAGTTGTATGTCATCTTTAACTTCCAAATCCCGCCTTGAAATCAAGGAAAATTTTAGGGGCTCATATTTGTAGTTGGTATAATTTTCCATGGGTTTTCGAGAAATCGTATTCCCTAATTTCTATTTTATAAGTACTATCTAAAATTACTAGAAATTTCAATATTTCTACAAAAGAATTGTCAAACATTTTATAATTTGCATATTAGGTACTAGTAAAATTCCCCAAGTTTCTAAAATTTAAGATAAATTTCCATCTTTAAAAATTTGCTTACTAGAACTATTATTAATCCAAATCTCATTCCCATTCCTGAGTAAAAAATTATGTCTTATATAGGCTTCCCTTTGAATATATCATGTCTTAGCAATAATAAGTAAAAGAGAATGCATTGCTAAAGAAAATAAGAGACACTAAACAATGATCATCAAAGACATTATATTATAGGCTATTATCCAAGTTACATCTTTGTATGACCTTCACTTGTATGTAGCCTTCACTTTTCTTTGAACATTTTTTGTTAGTGAATGACAATGTATATGCCAAGCTTTAATTAGAAAGGGAATCCTTACTAAGCTTAAAATATTTAACATTATATCTATTGTAGTCAGTGTTTTGAGTTCATTACACTTTCGTTTTACATGTATTTCATTCTCTTTCATTTATATATATATTTCAATGTATTTATTTTTCTTTTAATAAGAGTGTTTCTCTAATGTTGAATTTCTTTAGTGTCTGCTCCTCTCTCGTGTACGTAATTTCTAGCATAATTCATAAGGAAAAGAAGTCTAATACAAATCGACTAGCTTTAGTGTCTGTTCCTCCCCCATGTATGTAATTTCTCATATAATGCAAGGTGACCAATGTTGATGGCCTTTAACTGTATGCATATCTTTGTCAACAACATATCCACCAAACCACCGAAGAGCCAAAAGAACAATCCTATCATAGTAAAGCCTCATCACATCAACGTGTTCAAGATGGTTAGCCATTTCGGCATAAAATATACAATTTTTATAATAAAAAGGAAACTACTCTAAAATAGAACCTGAGTTTAATATAAAAAAGATATTGTAAATGTGTTAGAAAACCTACACAGATGAATCTAGCTAGTAAAGGTTGAACACACAGCTTTGCAGAGCAAAAACACTAAAAGAAAATCGAAAGAAGAAAAGAATGATTCATTAGACAATATGTTACAATGCTCATGATATAGCATTACTGGGTGAAGATCCGAAGGTAATGCACTATAGTGGTGATCAATGAGAAGACTCAACACCTACAACAAGTTCCGAAGATAACTAGTCAGTTGCGGAGTTAAAGAAGGAGCAAATCAAGGATTAAATCATGCAAAAAGAATCTTGCATGCAATCCCATGCTCTAACTAAGAGTCCACATGTAGATGTGTAGTAGTTTCATGTAGTCGCATGCTATAACTAAGAGTCCACATGTAGGTGAGTAGTAGTTCCAACACCCCCCTTGAACACCACTATGGGAAAAATAGAAAATGGTCCTTTACAACTAAGGCCAAAGGTCACCTAAAATACAATGCAACTTGTATTAAAATTGAGGAAAGAGGGAAAACCTCGTGGGAAACCCCCCCCCCCCCCAAAAAAAAAATACAATGTATTCAAAAGAAAAGAGGAAGAAAAGATAGTTGCTAAGCAACTGTGTCCTTCACTCCAAGACGATCATGCAAAGAACGAAAATTTTGCTCAGTGAATGTCTTGGTGAAGATATCTGTAGTCTGTTCTGCTGAGGGACAGAACTGCAAATCAATGACCCGATCATGTACTAAGTTTCTAATGTAGTGCATATGGATCTCTATGTGCTTCGTCCGCTACCGTTGTACTGGATCCCTGCAAAATTTGAGAGTGCTCTGGTTGTCACACCAGATGACAATGGGCTGGTGGAACTGAACGCCCAACTCAGTGAGGAAGTGTTGTAGCCAGAGAGCCTCAATGGTGATGTTGACTACTCCTCTGTACTCGGCCTCAGCTAAAGAGAGAGAAATAGCAACCTGCTTCTTGCTCGACCAACAGATAGGGCGAGATCCTAGACTAAGTGAATATTCGAAGGTGGACTTGCGATCAATGTTGTCTCCCGCCCAATCAGAATCTGTGAAGCCGAGGAGATTCAATGCAGTGCCTTTTGCATAGTGAATCCCAAAGGTGATGGTGCCCTGCACATATCGAAGGATGCGCTTGGCAGCATTACAGTGTAGCTCATGCGGCCCTGCATGTATCTGGAAACTGCCCCTACAGCATATGAGAGATCTGGTCTGGAGTGGGTGAGGTAAAATAAGCTCCCCACTAGCTATCAGTAGAGAGTGCTATCAACTAATGGAGTGTCACCTCCATCCTCAAGGCGGACCCCAGACAGAAAAGGAGTCGGTGCTGGCTTGCAGTCAGTCATGCGAAATCTCTCGAGGAGATCCTGTGCATACTTAGCTTGAGAGAGTTTGATCCCTGTGGCATCGTGGCTAATCTCAAGACCAAGAAAGAAGTGTAATGGACCCATGTCCGTCATCAAGAACCTATCATGCAAGGCCCTCTTGACTGTAGCAATGGCTGAAGCCGAGCTACCAGTGATTAGGAGATCATCTACATACAAAACTAAGATAAGAAGAGAATCATGTGTCCTAAGCATGTAAACATTCGGATCAGACTTACATCTTTCAAAATTTTGTGATAAGAGAAAAGAATCCATCTTCGCGTACCAAGCTCTCGGGGCCTGCTTAAGGCCGTAGAGAGATTTCTTCAGTCTACAGACCAAAGATGAATCCTGAATGAAACCATGTGGCTGCTCCATGTAGATCTCCTCAGATAGGTCTCCATGAAGAAAGGCATTCTTCACATCCATCTGATGTACTTCCCACCACTCGGCAGCTGCAATGGCAAGTGTAAGGCGTATGGAATCCATCTTTGCTACTGGAGCAAAGGTCTCGTCACAATCAATGCCATGCACTTGTTGGAAGCCTTTAGCTACTAGCCTCGCTTTCCGTCTGGTGATTTGCCCATCTGCAGCACTCTTGGTCCTGTAGACCCATTTGCATCGGACAATTTTCCTTCCTAAAGGAAAGGGGACCAGATCCCAAGTCTGGTTCTCAAGGAGGGAGTTATACTCCTCCTCCATGGCGGACTCCCAAGATGGATGCCCAGCAGCCTCATCATAATGTTGGAAGAATCACCGCACCTCTATAGAATCCATAATTTCCACCCTGGGGATCCTAGTTACTGGCTTGTAATGTTTACCAATACCTACGGGTTTTGGTGTAACGACAAACCTCCACATGGTATCAGAGCTATTTGAGGGCCGCGTCCGTTGGTAATCCAAATCTCAAGCCGGTAGAACTGCATGCGGCTGTCGTTTCCTAGATCTACTATTTCTGACTGCTTTCGGGCTGAGAGGACTTCTCTGTTGTGTTTGGAGCATCTGTTCCAGTGAGGAACCCCTTTCGTTTCACGCGAAAAGGTTTCCGGTAGCCCTATCTGTGTCATTTTTAAGATCTAGAGGTATGTAGTGTTTATCTACAGTTTACTGTTATTTTCTCTCTAGTTATTTCGGTTTCTGTTTATTTAGCCTTTTTTTATTACCGAATCTATACCTTTCATTTCTGCGTATGCTCTTTACCCTGCGACTCTGTGCGATCTGGGCAAATCAGAAACAGAAAGGAAGTTTTTT
>APFE030541880.1:0-20892 GCA_000404065.3 Pinus taeda | reverse complement strand
CAAATAATTGAAATCTTCGAGTAAAATTTAGAACTTTTACACTATATTACTTTCAGTTCCTTTTACAAGAAAACTACAAAAATGATGGAGATGTAAAATGGCTTCCAAATACCCTTAAAATGATTATTGAAGGAAAGATAAATTTCAGATTGTGCAAATGAAATTATGCTTCTTTTTTATATGTTGAAAAAAAAAAGTATATCCTCCTTCTGCATACATTGGATTCCTTAACTTCCAATTTTTTTTTTTGCAACAATATTACTTTAATGCAAATTCAACTCTAACGACACTGAGATTGGGTTTTCTGATCGGAAATTTCCCAACACGGTCGAGACTGAAAGTTCGTGAAGAATAGAGATTATAATCCACCACCTTATATAACATAAAACAACATAGCCAGAGCTGAAAGAAACTAAACATAGATATTTGAGCACACTGCATAAAAATAAAGTCTTGACATATCACACGTTGACTCACCAGTTAGCTTGCTCCTTAGCTGCTACTTAGCGCTGGCAGACAAGTGGCACATACTCAAACCACACCACCACTTCATTACAACGACGTGCTCCAATACTTCAGGCTTCAGGCTTTAGGCTCTATATAACGATTGTTACAATCGTCTTCACCACCTACAATTTGCTGGTCCAATACTCCCAACAACACGAGGAAAATCAGATAATAAATAATCACTTTCAAATTTAGTTGACGTTGTCGTCTTCGAGAAATTTCAAGCACGATTTGATATCCATGGCGTGAATAGACTTCATTTAAAGAATTTCAAAGATCTTGGACGATCCCAGAATTGTTCAAACATATTTCGAGACAAGCTAATTGGACAGAGACTTGCCCATTGTCAAAATACTAAATCCCTTCAAACACTTTCTCAAATTCTCTCAGCTCAACACCTCGGCTCCGATACCTACAACTGCTTAATACACAAATAAGAAATCTGGAATTTGGGAGTAGATGATGTCCGCCTCTCGCTGATCCTTCTATTTATAGCAAAAACTGAAGTCAGTTACATCAATTAAATTATTATTTTGTGAGGCAGTGTTGCCCTTTCATTTTTGCAGGTGGTAGTGACTGTTAGATCTTTGATGAAGTAAGGTAGTGCAAGAATGGCATTGGTGACCTCCGAAAGCTGAAAAGGCATGGCGGTGTGCGGTGATTATGAATCTTTGGAAATTTGGAATTGCCTTATTATGCAAATCCTTATGGAAGGGGCATTTGGAGTAGGTCCATAAAAAGAAAGTATATGGGCAACAACGACTTTACATTCTGGTTAAAAAAGGCACAATAGGATCCATTCATGGCTCCGCTATCTTGCAAAGTTTCTGAAGAATACAGTGTTTCTTCCTACAAAATCTCTCATAGAGTTTTCAGAATGGGAACAGAATGTACATTGATTTAGACCCTATATCTGGAGCAGGGAAGAATTGCTCTATTCCACAACAAATTATAAATGTCTTTCATGAAATGGGCATCTTTGTTTGGGGACAGGTCATTGCAGGCTGGTAGGGACCTTCTCCCATATGAAAAGAAGCTCAGGAGCTGGGTTTACAAGGACGTTTGGCTTTCTAATGGAACACGACATTGATGATCATAAGAAATATCGTTATTTGTCATACAGAACCACAAGACTATCTCACTTGGAAGGGGAAAGGGGAAAGGAAAATATAAGTGTTGCTAAAACCTATTTAACCTTATGTAAGATCCATCCTTCCCAAACAGGGCGTTAGTTCCCTACTTCATTATGGAAAACATGAGTCCCAATCAAAATCATTATTTTCTCTTGGCTTGTTTACCATAATAAAAACCTTACTTGGGACAATCTGAACATGAGTCCCAATCAAAATCATTATTTTCTCTTGGCTTGTTTACCATAATAAAAACCTTACTTGGGACAATCTGCAAAAGAGACAATGGAAAGGGCTGGGTATTTGTCTAATCTACAAAGCTGGAGCGGAAAATAATGAACATATTTTCCTATATTGCAGCGTCACCTCTCAGGTATGGAGGAAACTATCATTTTTACTTGGGTTCAGTTTGACTACGCATTCTACATTAAAAGACTCACTTGAATGGTGGAGTGTGTAGAAGGTTTCTTGGAGATCCATACCACAAATTGTTATATGAAAGATCTGGAAGTGGAGGAACAATGTTCTGTTCCAAAACAAACAGGAAGATTTTTAGCAAATAACTCACAAGATCATCTCATTCTACAACAGTTACACAGTCCATACAATATAAAAATAAAACTAGTGCACATAACAATTATTTGATGGAATACCCAAGGGGATTCTTTGACGGGCAGTACAAAATGGAATATGTGCCTATGGTATCTACATTTCCGTGAACGAACATAAAAAAATCAACATCCACTGGAATGGGGAAAAGGTACCAATAACAAAGCTGAGGCAATGGCACTCTGGGGTCTCTTATATTTTAGTAAATTCCTAAACATTCTTGATCTGCATATTTATGGAGATTATAAAATCATAATTGACCATGTCTTAAGGAGAATTTCCATGAAAAACCCCCACCTTACAGGATGGATGAAAAGAATTTAATTTTTCTGGCAAGTACAAAAGAATTACTCTATCCAACATGTGAAACAGATCACAAAATGAACACGCTGACAGTTTATCAAAGAAGGGTTACCACTTGAGCCAGGTAAATGGCACATGGAAATACTTCTGGAAAATATCATACATAACATGAAGGAATTTATCCTCCCAAGAACATACATAATTCTGAATCTTTTTTCCTATTTCTCCCTATTTGTTTACTTTCTTTTTGCTTGGTTCTCACATTGGCCTTTGCGAAGTGCGGTTTCTACTTTGCAAATGGTGTTTAATACAAGGGCTTATTTTTTATATTAGTATCGGGCTGATTCTATCTATAACGATACTACCAGACGCAATTTCCACCACTGGTTTATACTTTTGATCTTCCCTTATATTGAATATAGGGGGAGATGTTTCATGATGAAACATTTTGAACATATTGTAAATATAAATGTTTAATTTGGCACGTGATTGCCAGACAATCTGGGAATTTTGGAACCTCTCTCTGATATTAATACAAATAACGCTTCTTGAAAGACGACATGCGCTTGAAATAATTACAGAGCAATAATTACAAGAAAAAAGGAGTCACTTCACACAATTCCAGAGCAATTAAGTCATTAATGTCTTACTCGCATGCCAAATTCACCAAAAAGGGAAACATACCTTAATTAACATATAAATGTGATGGTGATTCGGTTGCATTTAGTTCTCACCCTCTGGTTTTTGACTCTAATTCTTGGTTGTATGACCTCCAACTACTCATGGGAATTCTCAAAGCAAAAACTCATCATAGACATGGTCAAATACAGAGGGAAAGCTTGAGAATTCTCGAAGTGATGGTGTCGATATTGGAGGCACGTCTCTGTCACAGTTATTGGATGTACTTAGCTTGGTTAATGCCCAGCCAAATCATATCATTACACTTTCTTCAACGACATGAAGAGGTCAATGCGGGAGTACATAGGGGCATGGATTTTATTGCACAAACCCTACACATCATCTAACAATGTTCACAACTGGAGCTACACGTAGACTTACATGAACTTATAATATGCCAAGTCAATGAATTTCATGTGAATTATTTCAACTGTTTCCCTGTAACCTATTTGATAAATAATCCATATCTTGTTTATTAATCCATTATCTGTAGGACCTTCCATTGTCGTTGGGTATCAATAACAATCGGAACATTAAAAAAGATAGTCATATGTTAAGCAAAAATTATGTTGCATGCGATATATATGTATATATATAGTTTTATGAGCTATGCCAAGTTATCATACCATGTTTATGTTAATTACGTTGACCGTTTCATACCACATAACATTGAAGTGAACTTTAATAATAATAAAAATTTGATCATTTAATATAACTTTAACCATAACTTTATGCACAAGACACATTGGTGATCTCCATGTCATGTTGCATGGGTAATATATGACATAATGAAATAACCAACCTACTTTGATAATATATATATATATATATATATATTTTGTTTTATGAGCTATCCCAAGTTATCATACCATGTTTATGTTAATTACGTTGACCGTTTCATACCACATAACATTGAAGTGAACTTTAATAATAATAAAAAAATTGATTATCTAATATAACTTTAAGCATAACTTTATGCACAAGACACATTGGTGATCTCCATGTCATGTTGCATGGGTAATATATGACATAATGAAATGACCAACCTTATCTTTGATACTACATGATGAAATATAAAGCTTCATGCAACGACAATTTCTTATATGATCCCGACATTTATTAGGTTTGATCTTTGACTAATCATGACACTCTTTTAGGTAGGCTCCCACCTACTAACATTTTTGTTCTCATTTTCTTGTTCTTATTTGGAATTTGGTTTTTTTTGTTAGGGAATTTAGTTAGGAAATTCACCATGATTTGTAAAACTGTTCAATGATGTGTGCCAATATTGGTGACTCTACATGGTATTTTGTATGAGGCAAATAAGAATTTAAAATTTCTAGTTATTGTGAGTAAGTAAGATGAAAATTATTGTGGGGATAAGAAGCATGAGACATAAGAGGTGGGGTGAAGAAGACAAAACTTAAATTGGTTTAGTGCAGGAATAGATAAGATTTAATAGAGCATTTTTGTAATTCATCTTTGCATACAAACAAACATGTTTCTCACTTCTCGCGTTAAAAATCTTTATAACAATGTCTTTTGGTAAAAATCACATAAGATATAATCTCGTCAACGTGTTTCGAACCAACCATTGTGGTTCATCTTCAGGACAAGATGAGGAACCATATCTAGGCAATGCAATAAATAGATGTAGAGAGCAACTAACTAGCTGTTAGAGTGTAACAATTAGTTTGACTTAATGACATAAATTAATAATTAAGATTTGACCAAAAAAAGGAAGGGTATCAAACTAAATGAATTGTAATATAAAATAATTTATTAAACTAAATTCTTTAATATTACAAATAATATTTTTATTAAAAGTTATTAAAAAATAACTAATTCTAAGATCAAAATCTATTTTAAAAAGATTATGTAGTTTAAAAAATAATATAACAATATAGTTATTAGATATTAACTTTATTATTATTAATATTATTAAAACAATTATTTTTATTAATATTGTATAACCTTATAATCTCTATTATATATAATATTATATAATTTATAACTATTTATTATTAATAGGTTTAAACCTTATCTAACCCCCTTATTAATATTATGAAGTATTCTTAACAATGTTATTATTGATTGGCCACAACTCCTAACAACTAATTTAGAATATTAAATAATTATAACTAATTATAGAATATTAAATTAATTTATACTAATTTTAGAATCATAAACAATAAGTAAGGTGGATTAAGAAATATTATTTACAATAATTAGTAATACTATTACTAATAAAAATAATAAAAAATTAAAAATATTATAAAAAGTATGGATAATTGAATAATTTTTTTAATTTTTATTTAAAAAAAATCCTTTAGGAAGAAAGAGCAGGGATCCAACACCACCTGTTGATACTCTAGCCATCGTCTCTATTCATATTAGAGGCCTCTTTTCAAATTCTAAGGCCTCTCTAAATTTACGATGATGAAAATGGTCAATCCTAGCAATGACCCTAACATCTTCTATGCAAATGTGATGATTGGTTTTTTCTGCATGTTCTGCCAAAGTGGAGGAGCGAGACCTTCCATGCTTGATGTCCATAGCATGCTCACAAATCCTTTGATTTATTAACTGACCAGTCTCACCAATATAAGTAGTTCCACATGAACAAGGAATGATGTAAACACCCTTCCCATCCTTGGGGTTAACCAACCGGGTCCTTAACAGAACAAAGAGAACTCCGAATAGTGCTAAGGGGCCTAAAAGAAGAATGAATCTCATGTTTTTTCAAGATCCTTGAGATTTTATTGGTGGTCCCCTAAATAAAAGGAAGATGAAATCTGGAAAACCAATCCTTGGGATCAATCTTATTCTTAGGACCTTTTTCAGCATTTAGAAAAGTTCTAAGACCTTGGGACCTACTATAACCATTCCTATTAAAAACTTTAAGGAGGTGGGTTTTTTCATCTTCGAGGTGATTTTTGTTAGAAACTCGCAACGCTCGAGTGGCTAAGGTGCTGAGAACACCTAGTTTTTTAGTAGGGAAATGCGGGGAACTAGCATGGAGATATTGCTCTGTGTGAGTTTTCTTCCGAAAAACTTGATGAGAGAAAGAACCACCATCCTTTTTTGAAATAAGAACATCAAGAAAAGGCAGGCTTCCATCAACTTCAAATTCCATGGTGAACTTTATGTAACTGGATTGATTATTAAGATGATGGTAAAAGAACTCCAACTTTTCTTTACCATGAGACCAGACGACACAAGTGTCATCCACAAACCTTTTCCAAAGCTTGGGTTGGTATAGAGAATATGACAAGACCTTGGATTCAAAGTCCTCGATGAAGATATTGGCCACAACAGGGGAAAGGGAGAGAACCCATAGCCACACCACCAGTTTGCTCATAAAATTCACCCTCGAAACTAAAGAAAGTAGAGGTGAGACAAATTTTAACTAAAAAAGAAGTATCAGGATCTGTAATGCGATTGATGACATCAATGGCCTCATTAATAGGGATATTAGTGAATAAGGAGACCACATCAAAACTCACCAGCTGATCATATAGATCAATTCTAAAACCCTTTAACTCATTAACAAACGAAGAAGAATCTTTAACAAAATATTCAGTCTGGCTAACGAGAGGTTTGAGCTTATTAGCAAGAAATTTCGCGAGAAGATAAGTCGGCCCTCCTATAGTGTTAACTATGGGGCGTAGGGGGGACCCCTTCCTTATGGATCTTAGGGAGACCATAGATCCTAGGAGTGAGAGGGTTTCTCTCGATAAGCTTCTTACTAAGGGAGCTAACAATGCTGCTAGATTTTATGGCTAGAGAAAGTGTTTTAGAAATCTTTTTTAGGGGATTTTTAACAAGATTTTTGTAGCTCCCACTATTACAAAGGTGATCTAACATCTTTTCTCGGTAATCCTCCTTGTTAACAATGACAACTGCACATCGTTTGTTAGATTTTAGAACAACTATGTCCTTTTTATTGTTCAAGGCCTTGAGAGATTCAAACTCAGGTTTTCTAAGGTTGTTCTTAGGGGGCTTATCCTTTCTAAAGATAACCACGCAATCTTGCCTAATAATATATTTAGTAGAATCCGGTAAATCTCTAATCCTGAATTCAATGTCACAGATAATATCATGCATAGAATTTTTTCTCGGAGCTACAACAAAGTTTAAAACCTTCTCTAAAAGACTAAAAACATGGGAATCAAAAGAGAATTTGGAAATATTAACCACCCTATTGCTCGAAGAAGAAGCCTTTTTATCCTTAGCTACATTTTCCAAAGAAAATGAATTAATGTTATCTATATGATTAGAAAAATCACAGGTTAAATATATTAGCACAAAAAATATTTTCATAGAAATATAAATTGAAACACATTCCATTTGGGAGGGGGTTTTGGGGGCTTATCCTTTCTAAAGATAACCATGCAATCTTGCCTAGTAATATATTTAGTAGAATCCGGTAAATCTCTAATCCTGAATTCAATGTCACAGATAATATCATGCATAGAATTTTTTCTCGGAGCTACAACAAAGTTTAAAACCTTCTCTAAAAGACTAAAAACATGGGAATCAAAAGAGAATTTGGAAATATTAACCACCCTATTGCTCGAAGAAGAAGCCTTTTTATCCTTAGCTACATTTTCCAAAGAAAATGAATTAATGTTATCTATATGATTAGAAAAATCACAGGTTAAATATATTAGCACAAAAAATATTTTCATAGAAATATAAATTGAAACACATTCTATTTGGGAGGGGGTTTTGGTTGTCTTGTTAAAGATTTCCTAATGTACTCAAGGATATTATGTATCAACCCTACTATCATGCAACAAAATCAAAAATAAAATTTAGTAGTGTAAAGAGAAGTAAAGAAACAAAAGTGAAAGGTGTAACTAAACAACAAAATGGTAAGGCAATGAAGCTAAAGAAACAAATATAAATAAATCAATAAATTGGCATTATAAGGCTAAAAATAAAAACCCAAAACTAAAGTGAATGAAAGGACTAACATTAATGTAAAACAGGAAAAAAAAATTCAAACAACAAAGAAAATAAATGTCTTTTGGTTCAATCAGGGTGAAATTTAGCATAAATGAATATATCGTTATGCTTCCATGCATTTTTCAGGATTTCCAAAGCATAAGGATAAATATTGAAGCAAATAAATCCATATAATGCAAAAGGTTGACAAATAAAAATCCAGAAAAATGATCACCATCTTGTAAAACATGCCACTACGCATGATTATTGTAAAATCCAATGTTATCTTTCACAAGCTTTATGAATTTAGATTCAGATTGATTTGGGATGAAGTGGTTTGAAGGAGAAGGTTTCATACTCTCTTTAATGATGTCCAGAGAAGGCTTTGTGTATTTATAAGGTACTTCTATAAGATTTATGTTGTGAGGAATATATAAGTCTTTATCAGTATCCTTATAAGTGTACTCAATATTAGAGAGGAGGGGCATGAAATCTAGAACTATGAGTACAACCATTTGCAAATAAGAATTAAAACCTATATATCATTTTGCATTGTGTGATATGATTTTGTCTGAAGTGCATTCTTGTCTTGTTTTTTCTTGAATCAAAATTTTAGGCTCTTCATCTAAGATCTCGTCATAAATTGGTGTCAGAAAATACCCTTTTTAATTTCATGTTCATTGATCAATTTGTTATCATAATTCCAAAAAGGATAAGAATTTAATGATTGATTAATAAGAACTTTTGTAAAGAAAGGAACTAGGGTTTGAGAATTACATAATTTAACAAAATATATATCCTTGACTCAATCTTCTTCATGATAATTAGAATAAAAAACATTTCTAGGTTGGCATGAGCTAGAAAAATGTCTTCTATAATGTTCTCAAAACAAGAATCACATGAAGAAACATCATTCCCTAAATCCACTATCTCACATTCCTCAGAATGATCATAAAGAAGAGGAACATGGGGAGCAATGTGATGTGAAACAAGACTACTCTTCTCACATGATTTTTCTCCAAGAAATAAGGAATGATCTTGTTCATTATGTGCTTAAGAAAAAACATCATTAAAAGGGAAGGAATTTGTTGTAGTGGCTATAACAACCCTCCAAAATTTTTCCTATGCTTTGATTTTGGATCTTCCCTTCCTGTCCACAAGAACTTATATTGCACTAATCCAGGTACTCATGTTTTGACTTAGACTTATCTTTTTTCATTTGGGCTTGTGTTTGCTTGTTTCCACACTTAATTGATTGTTCTAAGTCACAAGTTGATCTCCCAACTTGGTCTCACAACAATTCTAGGCTTGCCTCCAGAAACTACGCAATCCTTCAGGGAAAGCAACCTTGATGATGGGAATTATGCAGTTCTTACTAGTGGTTTGCCTTGAGTTTAAAAACTGTGCATTCATGGGAAGCATCCCAGCACTAAGCTTCAAAATTTCATAATACCTCACTAAGATCAGAAACTGTGTAGTGCATCAAGTCGAAGAGTTGTCTAGTTCCCCAAAATTGCGCAATCTTTCTCGATGTGTGCATGGCCAGTTTCCCGGAAAAGAAAAAAAGAAGAAAAACTAAACAATCTAAAAGCATCCCTAGAAAACATGGATCTATTATTAGTTTCTCGAAGGTGGCACATTGCTATTCTTAGAAGTTTAAGCCAAATGTCGTTTTTCCTTGATTTTAGGCATGCACATTGTAAACGCTCATTTTCTCAAATCTAGTTAGTCAACACCTCAAGAGCTCATTTTCACAAACGATCTTGGAGCTCTAGGATTCCCAAGGAGATCAAGGAACCTTCAGTGCGATCGTCATCACTTTTCTGGGTGAGTTTCGCTTTTGTCGTCTTTTGGTGCATTTTTTGTCACTTTTTGTTGTTTCACTTGTGTGAGTGTTGTTTTTCTTATTTCTCTTCATGGTTGTTAGAATTTCAATTTTTTTTAGCTTGTAGAAGTGTTGTTTCAAGTTATCATTTTCCTTTCATAAGTGTCGCATCGGTTTCTTTGTTTTTTCACCGATGGTTGTCATTGCTGCGACTCTCCTCACCGATTTGATTTTCTTCTTGTTCATTCAATTTTTGCAATTGACCTATCATGATTCATTCAAGCTTAGTAATATATGCACTCAAGCTCACACCATCACTTAGATCTGCTCATTTTTCACACTTCCCTTGGGCAAATCTACACTTTCCTTAGTCGGTTTTCACTTTGCCCAGCTGGGTACTACATAATCGTAAGGCTCAAGCTGAAAGCTTGGCCTCTAGAACTACATAGTGCATAGTATAGGTCGGCCCAACTGTGCATTGCATAGTTCTAGGGCTTAGCTTGCTTCGCTGGCCACTGAGACTATGCAATGCGTAGTCTCTGACAGACCATTGTCTAGGTTGAACTACGCATTATGTAGTCTCAAGCCACAAGCTTCATCCCTGGCTACTGGGACTGAACAGTGTGAAATTCCCCTATGCATATAATCCCTCTTATCAATGAAAATTTTGTAGTCCTCCCCATTAGATGCACGGTTTGTTGTTTGAACATGCCTTGAAAATAGATTTTCTAAACACTGATGTTTTCCTGCCATGAGTGCCTGTTCTGTCCCAAGGGTACAAAAATTGTTGAGCACCTCTCCAACAATCACATGGCACCAAAGAGAGTTGCTTCAAAAGAGCATAATGAAAGAAGTACCTGGGAATAATTTGAGAAAGCACCAGTTAACTTGCCGATATATGCGGACACTCAACTGTTTATAGAAAAGGAGTCAACATTAACATGACAACAATTCCAGTAGCAGTAGCATAAGGAAACAATTGGGTACAAGATAAGGGAAGGATAAAGGTTGCTGATAGAATAGAGGGAGGACAAAGATACAGAGTGAAAGAAGATTCAATCCTTATGCAAACAACTTTGGCAGGGGAATCAAAGAGGAGGTAGAGGATACAAAGAGCAGGGCAGAGGAAGAGAGAAAATAGAGCATGCAGGAAGCATAACTAAGGGCACATAAAACAAAACAAGAACTGAGGGAAGAACAGGAACAAAGAAGGAGAGAATAGGAGGAGAAGTTGAAGAAGGAATAAGAAGAAAGACAAGGCACAATGGCAGAAGCATCAATGCTGATTCAAGTTTAAGAGCAAGAACAAAACCAACCAACAATAGAGGGAGAGAGTGAATAGATGCAAGATTGGGGGCTTGCTCAGAAGATTGAAGACTTGATTGAAGTTGTAGATATGGAGTTGGAATTGGAGCCATAGAATGAGGATGTTGACTTGATGTTGAGTGCACCATAGGTCACCGTTTAGTCTCCATCACCTCCAACAATCGAGTTAGCTCCGAGCGAAGAAGGGGATGTAGTTCCTCTTGATGATGATCTAGTAATGGACTTGTACAATTTGTCTTATGATGATTTCCAGAAGAGAATTATATAAGCACGAAGAAAGCATTTTCTAGATGATCATGCATCACCTGCATTCACTAGATAAAGTGTGATAGTAGCAGACACCAACAAGAATCCAAATTCCATTGTCGAAGCCAACTTGGCCTTTGTAGGTGCAACAAGATCAAACATTCAGTATTTGATGGCCAAGAATAAGCAATTTGCACAAAACTTATAGACTACCCAAAAAGAGATAGAGCATTGCACACAACAACACAAAATGTAGTCTTCACACAAGTCCACTTGGAGGAGATGAAAACAATGATACTTGTTGAAGTATCAACACTTGGAGATATCATACGGGACCTTTATGAGGAGATCATTTTCACACATAAGACAATTGTCTGCTTGGATGGCTTGCAGCAGTAGAGAAAAGACTTTGTCAAAAATCTCAGGAATATACAAGCTTCCATCTCATTTGCGCATGAATAGACAATGCGATACAAAGGGGCAGTGTTTAACTTGGGAAAGAAAATGTAGCCACAAG
This sequence comes from Pinus taeda, assembly GCA_000404065.3. Lineage (NCBI taxonomy): Eukaryota > Viridiplantae > Streptophyta > Pinopsida > Pinales > Pinaceae > Pinus > Pinus taeda. The sequence continues at coordinate 8,801 of APFE030541880.1, read as the reverse complement.
TAGAGCTAGACAAAGTGAAGGTCAAAATGTTGATTTAGAACAACAGGTAGCTCCCCTCCTTCATTGGTAGCCTTCTAGCCTCATATATACAGTTATACAACAGTTTGGTTGTCTTGGTGAAAGCACACAGGATCCAATCAGTTGACTCACTCACCGCAACTAAACGCAGACACTAGGTCAAGTAAGAGATCAAAGGATACTTGGAGTAGTTGAGACAGATTTTAACCAAGGAGGATTTGGAGATGCACAGACACAACATGCAAAATTATATCAATGGTCTTGTCTAGATTAGAACAATGTTGCTCATGCTTCATAATGATCTTGAAACTAGTTCCAAGGCATTGTCCCTAGATGTCGTGGAGGTTAGAGTCTGTTTCCATCCAGACACCATCACGCAGTTTGGGGACATCATCACGCAGTATCAAGCTTGATATCGATATGTGACCGATAAGTAGCAAGTGGAGGTTGTTCAGCTAGAGTTCTCCCAAACCCAAGCATCATGATTTTGTCTTTTTAGGTTTTCAAGTTGTCTCTACCCTATTTTGTCTTATATGGGTACAAGTGTAAATTGTAATATTATTTGTAATTATGTTGTAAGTGAAATTCCAAGTATCAATATTGGAATATGAAGAGTCATGATGTAATGTAATGAGTCATTTTGTAAATAAGTTGAAGAGTCATGAGGGTAGTCCAAAAGCCACAAAGGGGAGTTGAAGAGTCACTCCCTCTTGTTATAAATAGAACCTCATAACTCATGTAATGGGATTTTAGGGAGCCAAGCTTTTGGCTAGGTTTAGGCTTAGAAGGAGCTTGGGAGTATTGTGAATAGCCTCGGCTTCTCCGTAGTGTAGAGCAAGTATATTTCTTTAGAGGAGCATGTGTTCTTGACTTTAATGTTCCACTATTGGGGCTAGTGGTTGGTCAATGATGTATGTATGAATGGAATTTTCACTTATAATAAAATCAGAGCCAACATGCTTTCATGCATATGTTGTCAAAATAGTAGGACTATTTTTGTTGTATTTGCAATGTATGTTATTTAACTTATGTGTATGCTTAGGAACTATTTCATTTGAATTTGTATGAATCTTGTTGAATACATGTTGTTATATTAATTCATCACTTTAACTTGTGAGCTATTCCGCATCTTAGCGTGTGATGTCATTATGCTCGTGTGTTCATTTCAAGTTGCATATTATTACAAGCTTCCAAGGGGCGCACTTCCTTTTTCCTTCATATGTTGGAACCTTCATGCACCACACTTGACTTTCCGCAGGGTCACACACTTTCTCTCCCCCAAAGTTACCATACTTCACTCTGCACATATTCGCAGTCAACGAATAACATTACCACCCACTGCTAGGAATCCTACTCCAAACAGTGTGAGGTCTAGTTGGGAATTCATATCAGGGAGATCCCATGAATGTTGGCGGGTCGAGCACCATCAATATAATCCAACAAAGCTTCATGAACAAAGACAATGTGAGAATATTAATAAGTTGATGATTCCTTACAGACCTATGAAGATGAAGAATATATGGTCAAGAAGATATGAGTATTTGTTTGATATTCAAGCTTAGATTTTAAAAATATTTCACAAGCAATTTGCTCATAGGGGCCACAGCAAAATTCACATTGAAAATCTTCATGAAAAAACTCGTGGTTGGGAGGAGGGGGAAAGTAAATAATATTTTCTATAAATATATTTTCTCTTACAAAGCTTGGATTTGGTGATATTATACCAATCTCTAGCCATGAAGGGATTGGGGAAATAAATCAAAAGAAGTCAAAACGTCATAAACCCCCATAGATTGACAAAACAACAAGAAGTATTCAATGTGATCAGAAGAGGATTCACATGAATTACCTTGGAAAATGGGACAATCATCCATAGATACAACATCGATCAAATTTGAACAGAACTTATACATGATTAGATTAAGTGGGAAGCGCATGACTACTCAAAGAAGAAAAGTTCAAAATGGGACTCACTAGTGGTAAACTAGTTATCTTCAAGTAGCGCGTTCATAGAGTTGTCTCTCCAAGGCCTCTCTTTTCTCTTATAATTTGATATCTTGTGCTATGATAGCCCAATTTCACTTAAATTATTCAATGTTGTTTGAATTATCAATAATGAATCCGAATAAGGAATGAGAAATGTCTCTTCAATTATCGATATGAGCTCTAAGACTAGGTTGATGAGCAGATTGGGTGGTCATTTGACATATACAGATTTAATAAGAAACCAGGGATCACATCGTCTATTCCCTAGTATGGTCACCAATTTTTTTTATAAGAGAGAATTTATTATACTTCTCTTCACCAACTCCCTTGGATCTCACATGGCGAGTGAGATAATGGGACATATTGCCCATTGCTTAACACCCACAAAATTAATTAGTGGTTGTTTAGGTAGATTTTATAAGCATTTACGATATTAATAGTGGTATTTATGACAAAAAAAGTAAAACAACAATAAAAACATAATTAAATAAGCACAAAAATGTGAAATATTATGCAAGGAAACACTACATATAATAATATCAACATTTTGAAAAAAAACAAATTAATTAGCTACATACTAGTTAGTAATTAGAAGTCTTATGACTTCAAAATACTATAGAGCTTATGTTGCATGATTATTATAAAGAAATTTCAAGGAAATATTGCTAATAAATAAACAAAATCAAAGATAAATATGCTCACAAAATGAAGTAAGAAAATATGTTGATTTTTTTATAAAATAATGTGTGAATATAACAAATTTCAATGGCAAGTTTCTATGAAAACCCTTGGCGAAATTTAATGGTGGAAGATTTGGAAAGCAATAAATGATAAGATAACTTCAAAACACCCTCCAGATAGTTTGATATAATTTCAGACAACTTTCTTTGTCTACAAAATTGATGGCTATTAGCACTGGTAAAAATCAAACTAGACCTTCTATCATCGAATAAGTTGTAGAAGAAGATTTGCAATGTAAGAGAAATCATATAAAAATATTCTGGAAAGCAATAAATGATAAGATAACTTCAAAACACCCTCCAGATAGTTTGATATAATTTCAGACAACTTTCTTTGTCTACAAAATTGATGGCTATTAGCACTGGTAAAAATCAAACTAGACCTTCTATCATCGAATAAGTTGTAGAAAATTTAAGATACTTGAAAAAGTGCTCGAAAGGAATGAGTGGAGTTGCCTCCAACCTTGTTTCCCCTTCGAATAAAATCTGTTGTCACGATTGGATCAACTTCTTTGACTCAAAGAATGAAATCAGAGGAAATATTGACAACATATAATGGTTAGTGAATACCTCTATTTTCCATTAATAGAATTCATTCCCTTTTAAGGGTCTTAAATGTAGTTGGGAAATTCCACTGCCTGGGTAATTATTTTATTTTATTTCTAATCATGATGATTAGAAAAAATAAATGAGTTTTCAAAAGGGGAGAAATTTAAATAATATTTAACTTTCATTATTATATTTTTGCTTATGTTTTACTTGGTTATTTTATTTCTTTATTTGACTTCTAAACCATGTTTATCTTCAAATAAATAAATAATCTGAAAGTAGTCATAACCCATACATATACACATATCCAAAACATGATGATCTAAAAACCATGCCAAGAAATAAAGCAAGTAAAATAATCATTCCCCTTTCTACTTGTGCCTCATACATTGTAATTATTTCCTTATGTCTCCCTTCCATTAAAAAGGAAAATAAAAATAAAAATATCAACAATGAACATGTACTAGTATCCTCAAAAAAAATGTATGCCACATATCATAAAAAAATCAACACAATGCTTTCCAAAATATTTGTGCTTTCCCAAAAAAAATTATATGTGATGTTGTACCAAAACTGAAAGAGAAGTATTGAATATACATGTTGTACACTGAAAAAAATGTTGTCAACGTAATATTGCTCAAAACTAAAAATCCATCCTCAATAACAAATGACAAAAATCTGAAATTAAAAACCATATTTATGATGAGAAGCCACCTTCCCTTTGACTATGGTTGCAACTTGTTGCTCCTATTTCTCATGGTGAGCTTGAGAGGTCACAAAATGTGAGGAGCCATGAGAAGAATCATACTTAGTGGCTTGAGCTTTTTGTTTCCCTTGAATGACTGGTGGTTGAGGAGATTGAATGACAGGTCGAGATGGGATGACTGAGCTATTGGCTGAGTGATCGGAATGGTTTGTGAAGAGGTAGATTCTAGATGTTGGGATGTCTGAATCAAATGAGCGGTTGGTGGAGGAGGCAGAGAAGTTGTGGGCCACCCTTTAGATAGGTTGAGGCTACATCATATTTTTCCAACCGTCATTGGTGAGAATGGCCATCTGTGTTAATACAGTGGGGTACATGGATGTTGATGCTACGCTAGTTATGGACAGAGGGTTGAGGAGCTTGCAAGATAGGTTACAGTGGGGGTACATGGATGTTGATGCTACGCTAGTTATGGATAGAGGGTTGAGGAGCTTGTAAGATAGGTTAACCAATAAGGTTAACAATCTTAGTTTGTAACAACTATCTCAACTCATCAAAGTCATTGTTAAAATGGATAGATAATCTTCGCCTTTTGTTTCTCCTTATCTGTTTGCTTTGCCTTTGTTATGACCGTGGTGGGTGAAAAAATTCATGTTCTTCAAATAGATTTATCATATTATTTTAATAAACAAAGAAACAAAACTAAAGTTGACTTCACCCCAATTTATTGTGATCTGTCTAAGCATTTCATTTCATCTTTTGGGCATCATAAATCAAATGCAGACCTCAAATAGAATGATTGCTTGGAAATATAGAGACCATACATGGTTCGACCAGGTGTGATCCATATGAAGTCGAATTCATTATACAATATTTAGCAGTGTCATAGTACGCTGTAGAGTGATTTTTTTTATTTAAAAATTATCAGTAGAAGGGCGACCTGTATTGACGTTGTCAACAAAATATAATATATAATTTTTCAGTCTTTGACTAAGAATGACAGGTCATTAAAAACATGAACGGTATCCTGAGATTTCCGAGAGTATTACCCTGATTGCGTGTGATTTGGGCATCATGGTCGATTTACAATGTATGTATTGGTGTGGGTGTTATGATTTTTACAGTGATGATTTTATTTTGATGCCAAACGGACTCCTGGGGTCGAGTGAGGCAACAATAGGGTATAACAACCAATTTAATGGGGTCACAAGCCATAGCTTAACACTATTCAATCATATGCTCTTTTCACAGTGATATCAAAAAACATAATAATCACAGTGCAAAAGGAAAAACGGAACCGATAGATGGAACCGAAAAGGGAAACATACCTTAAACAACGTCTAAATGTGATGGCGATTCGATTGCGACATTTCCAACCATCTGGTTCTTGGCTCGGATTCTTGGTTTTATGACCTCCAACCGCTCACGAGAATTTTCAGGGCGAAAACCTGTCACAGTCTTGGCCGAATACTGAGGGAGAGCTTGAGAATTCTTGAAGTGATGGATATCGGAGGCACGTCTCTGTTACAGTTGTTGGATGTACTTGCCTTGGTTAATGCCCGGCCAAATCAGATCATTTCACTCGCTTTAATGACGTGGGAAGGCCGACGTGGGAGTGCAAGGTGGCATGGCTTTGATTGCACGAACCCTGAAGATCATCGAATAGCGTTTACAAGCAGAGTTACACGTAGATTTACATGTAGTTATAACGATGCCAAGTAGACGAATTTCACATGAATTATTTAAAATGTTTCCCTATAACCTGTTCGATAAATAACCCATATCTTATTCATTAAATCCATTACCTATAGCACCGTCAATGGTAGTCGGGCCTATCAACGACAAGAAGGGCATTCAAAATGGTAGTCATATGCCAAAATTACAATGCATGCAATAAATAAATAAACAATGTCGGTAAGAATGGATGAACTAAACCAGAAAAAATCTCTCTCTAGGTCTGTGGGTTCTCATAGATTTATTCCTGTTTTCCAACAACCTTTTATCCCCTTTCATTAAAAAAAAATAGCTGATTCAACTTTGCTAAGAAAACACTGCCAGTATCCCCACTTCCCAAAGGCTTCAGAAGCCTAAAATGACTTCAAACCAAAAAGCCATTTCTGACTTTTACGCCCTAAATTGCGTCGCATATCCGATGATTGCCTTTGTGTGGTTTGTTTAGAGCACTGCTCAAACTACTGTTGTTATTTTCATTGCTGTCACTAACATTGCTTCTGTAGCTGGCCACTCTCAGGTACTCCTCCCACTTTCAACACTCAAGCCTCTCGTTTTTTACATTGTCAACAGTTTTGCATTCATTAATCTTTGTATTTGCGCTCATGCCATCACTTACATTCCCACTAAAACTGCTTGACACTACTAGAACTGGAACTCATGAATCAATGCTCTTCTCTCTAGATGACTCTGTCGAGACCATGCTCTGATTGCAATCTTCAGTTTACAAAATCAATTCTTTAGCAATCAATTCTTTATCATGCTATTACTATTGCTGCATTCTTTGGGCTGAACGCATCAGAAATGGACGACTCGCTGTTGCTGCATTCTTTGGGCTGAACGCATCAGAAATGGACGACTCGGAGAGAAGCTCTAGTTGCTACATTCTTCGGGTTGAACACAACAGAAATGGATGATGACTCAGAGAGAAGCTCTAGCCACAAGCTATGAAGATAGAATCTAAGAATGGCTACCCAGGTTTAGCATGGGATTCTATAAGGGCACGTGGGCTGCATGCCAGCTTTACGTGTCCATCTCACAACTCAAGGCGTCATTGTGCTGTCTAGCACTTCTATAATTATAAAGAATGTGTTTAGTGTTTGATCGTGCTTTTGTTTTTTTTAAGGTTACAACACCAACGCATTCATGGTGAAAGCGTTAATTATAACGAATGGCTCTTTATTCTGTCTCTAGTGTTTGATCTGCAAAAGAGACAGTGGAAAGGGTCGGGTATCTGTCTAATCTGCAAAGCTCAAGCAGAAAATAATGAACATATTTTCCTATATTGCAGCTTCACCTCTTAGGTATGGAGGAAACTATCATTTTTACTTGGGTGGAGTGTGCAGAAGGTTTCTTGGAGATCCATCCCACAAATTGTTATATGGAAGATCTGGAAGTGGAGGAACAATGTTCTATTCCAAAACAAATAGGAATATTTTCAGCAAATAACTCACAAGATCATCTCATTCTACAATAGTTGCATGCCATAGTCCATACAGTATAAAAATAAAACTAGTGGACATAACAATTATTTGATGGAACACCCAAGGGGATTCTTTGACGGGGCAACACAAAATGGAATATGTGCCTGTGGTATCTACATTTCCATGAACGAAAATAAAAAAGTCAACATCTACTGGAATGGGGGAAAAGGTACCAATAACAAAGCTGAGGCAATGTCACTCTCGAGTCTCTTATGTTTCAGTAAATTCCTAAACATTCCTAACATGCATATTAATGGAGATTCTAAAATCATAATTGACCATCTCTTAGGGAGAATTTCCATAAAAAACCCCCACCTTACAGGATGGATGAAAAGAATTGAGTTTTTCCGGCAAGTACAAAAGGGTTACTCTATCCAAAATGTGAACAGATCACAAAATGAACAAGCTGACAGTTTATCAAAGAAAGGGCTACCACTTGAGCCGGGTAAATGGCACATGGAAATACTTCTGAAAAACATCACGCATAACATGGAGGAATTTATCCTCCCAGGAACATAATTCTGAATCTTTTTTCCTATTTCTCCCTGTTTGTTTACTTTCTTTTTGCTTGGCCACTAGGCTTCTCACAATGTCCTCTGCGAAGTGAGGTTTCTCCTTTGCAGATGGTGTGTAATACAATAGGGACTTATTTTTTGATATTAGTATCGAGCTGATTCTATCTATAACGATACTACCAGACACAGTTTCCACTACTGGTTTATACTTTTGATCTTTCCTTACACTGAATATAGGGGGATATGTTTCATGATGAGACATTTTGAACATATTGTAAATAGAAATGTTTAGTTTGGCACGTGATTGCCAGACAATCTGGGAATTTTGTAAACTTTTTGATATTAATAATTTTATTTTATTTTTTTATTCTATTTTTTAATTTTTAATTTAATAATTATTAATTATTTTATTTTTTTCTTTCATCGAAGAAAGAAAGACGACGTGTGCTTGAAATAATTAGAGACCAATAATTACCCAAAAAAAAAAAAAGTCACTTCACACAATTTCAGAGCAATGAAGTCATTAATCTCTTGCTCGCATGCCAAATTCACCAAAAAGGGAAACATACCTTAATTAACATTTAAATGTGATGGTGATTTGGTTGCAATTAGTTCCCACCCTCTGGTTCTTGACTCTAATTCTTGGTTGTATGACCTCCAACTACTCATGGGAATTCTCAAAGCGAAAACTAATCATAGACATGGTAAAATATAAAGGGAAAGCTTGAGAATTCTCGAAGTGATGGTGTCGATATTGGAGGCACGTCTCTATCACAGTTATTGGATGTACTTAGCTTGGTCAATGCCTAGCCAAATCATATCATTACACTTGCTTCAATGACATGAGGAGGTCAATGCAGGAGTACATAGTGGCATGGCTTTTATTGCATAAACCCTACACATCATCTAACAATGTTCACAACTAGAGCTACATGTAAACTTACATGAACCTATAAATAATCCATATCTTGTTTATTAATCCATTACCTGTACCACCTTTCATGGTCGTTGGGTATAATAACAATCAGAACATTCAAAAAGGTAGTCATATGTTAAGCCAAAATTACAATGCATG
>APFE030541879.1:0-10427 GCA_000404065.3 Pinus taeda | reverse complement strand
CAGATGGTTTGTACTTGAAATCACCCAGATTCAAGATCAAATTAATAAACAAAAAACACTAGAAAGGGATCTTGAGCTTGATGAAGCAAAGAAGGAAGTGGATAATCTCAAAAGCATGTTAGAAGAAGCAAACAAGCAGGAAAGCACCTTGACGAGCCAGCTCAAAGAAAAGGAAAATCCAAATAAATAGAACAAGCAGGATAAAGAACTTGGCAAGAAAATCACCACCTTGAATAGGGAACATTAAGAAGCCAGAAGGATTGAGGAAGTTGTAAGGATCCAAATGAAGTAGAAGGAATAATATTGCATGAAACATGAACAAGAAATTGTCACATTGAGAGAAGAAGTGGAAAAGTTGAACAAAAATTGAGGAGTTCATGGGTCTTGGATGACATTATCAATTTTCATAGATTGCCACTTATCAGGAGAGGTCTTAGATATGTTAATGAGTCCTCATGCTCCAAAAAGAATAAAAACCTCACCCAAATGATGAAGAGCATCCACATGAAGAGAGACATCATCCTAAAGATGAAGAGCAACCACATTTCAAGGAAGAAAAAAAGTCTCAAGAAAGGAAGCCTCATGCCAAAAATGGACAAAATCCCAAAGTCAAAGTCCTACAAAAATCAACCAATGCCGAAAGTTGGAAGACCAATACCTCAAGAAATCAAAATGATGCATTCAAGAAGCCAATTCATAGAAATAATGGATATCAACAAATACTTGGATACTCTTAAGGGAAATACACCTTTAGGAGATCATCACCCTATACACCCAAGTATGCAAGTGCATTTCATGGTCGTTATCACACATGCTCTCACTATGGACATAGAGCTTGATATTGCGGGGGATATAACATGAGTATTTATAGAGGGTTTTATCAAAGCCCTAGAGGGATATTTTTCGAAATAAAAAACAAAATCCCATATGCCCTTGACAACAGAAGCTACAAAACATTTTCCCCATTACTCAGACCACATTTAGAGTGTTATCTATGCCATAATTTTGGCTATTTTGCATGAGATTGTATAAGTGGCTTGACATGGACTTCACGGAACCACAAAGGAAAAGCATTCACTAGGTAAGAAGATAAGACCACCAGGGTCTAGCAGAGAAAACATGCTTCACAATGAATTATTACACAATTGGTAGATGCATTGAGACAAGAGGAGTTTGTAGGAGAGCATATTGTTAGGGGGAGCCTATGTATTAGAAGAGATAATGTAAATGAAAATTTCATTGTCAAGGGGAGCCTAGAACAAATGATGTAGTTGAAAATCACATAGTCAAGGGGAGCTTATAGAGATGATGCAGTAGGTAAGCATGTTGTCAGGGGGAGTCACATAACTTGAAGAATTATCAAGGACATGTCATTCACCCTTTTCCATTGATGTGAAAGGGGGAGAGAATCTTGGAAGAATCAGGGGAGAAAGAGAAACGCATGATGCAACATGCCTTTTCGAAATAGGTGTGTTGACATCAATGACAAAGGGGGATATCGGTTAGTATGTTTTCATTGATGTCAAAGAAGAAGTAGGTGCAAGATATCGAGCAGGTGCAGGATGTTGAGTAGGTATAATATATCAAGAAGGTACAATATGTTGAGCAGACGTTGGATGTCGAGTAGGTGCAAGATGTAGAGTGAGTGTATATATCTTCATCGATGTCAAGGATGATGCAAAATGATGAAACCTTATCTCTAGGGTTTGGATTTCCTAGTCGATGCATATACCCTACACTTTTTTGAGGTTTTTGAATCACTTGAAGCATGATATCATCAATTTTTCCTTGGATACCATTTCTAGTGGATTCTTCTCATTGTGATGATTCTGTTGATATGTGGAGCATCTCAGGTGGCCTCACAGTTGGAGAGATATGCTTGGTCAAAATTGCAAACCCGAACTAGTGGTCCAAAACCCCAAGGGTTGATGATGTGGTAGATTCATTTTGGCTCAAAGGATAGTGATGTGGCAAAAACTAGATGATGTGGCAACATAGTATTGGGTAGACTATGTCACCCAAAGTTGATGATTCTCTTTGGCTCCAAGCATGAATAATGTTTCATCGATTATTATTGTTGCAACACACAATCGCACACATGGTACCTTTATTAAAAATGATGTTAAGGGGATTTAAAAATAAATTTTGAAGGGATTAAATTTGTGTCTGTTATGATAAAAGGTTAGAGGTTATTTGAAGGCAACATCAATATTTATTTTGGAATTAGTAGCTAGTGAGGGGTTTGTGGATTAAAATAAAAATTTTGATTTTTAATATTCCCTCCCTCATTAAAGTTGTCCCATAGTTAAGGGATTTAAATTTTAAATTCACATATTTTAAATGTCGATCTACACCTCAAAAGATGTATCTTGACCTATATAAAGGTGTGAATCCTCATTCACTTTGGCATGTGATAAAAGTATGCATTCCTCTTAAATTTATCATGGACCTGTGGAGAAGATATGTAATAGTTCTACAACTTTGAAGACTTTTAGAAGGGTTTTATTTTGTTTTTAATATTTGAATGGGATTTTTTTTTGTTTTATTACAAGTGGATTACTGTGATTTGAAGTAGTTATTTTGGCTCAATGTTACCTATGATCTGCATTTGATATTCCACTGCAACCTTCACCTGAAGATTTCTCAACCCTAGTCCTAGAACATATCAACGCATGAAGTCAATTTGAAATTTCATGAACCTATAGAAGAAATTTGCAACCTAAATCTATGGTGAATGGGATACAATTTTATTTGTTCTTAAAACAAGAATACCAACCCTGTCTTAAGGAAAATTTTGGATCTGTGAATCTAGGTACATGTCTTAAGATGAATAGCCTTCGGCGCTCTAAGGGTTCTCTACGTTGTGATAGTTGCAATACGAATTTGTGAATAGTTCCCTCTTCAATGACAAGTTTGCAATATGTTCAAGTTATGTCAACAAGGATATCACAAGTAGAAGCATGAATGGCAGTGAATCTTGTAGTGTATCATTTGCGGTCTATCTATAGGTCTGATGTGGAATGATCTTGATACATGTAGTTGTTTAATAAGGACCTTAACTTTGTGATGCCACTGCCGACTAGAACCAAGACGCGCAGGCATGTCACTTGCTGTGCGGGTGAAAGTGATTTTGTATCACCTTGGCAAGTAATTTTGAGAAACATTGAAGGTGACTTTTTCCCTCCATTAGGGCTTTGTTCCATGCTAAGCTAACCTTGAAGTTTACCAGCGATCCTGAAGTAAAGCAAAAAATTTGTTGATATTGAAGTAATCAAATTTTATGGTTGTAGGTTTGAAGAAGTCTCTGCCAAATCTTTGGTTGTATATATTATTAAATATTCAAAGGAACCCTTACCAATGTTTAGTATGTAGCCACTATCTAGAATCAATATTTATTATGGACTGCAAAATACCAATCATTGTCATTACATCCCAAATTTTTTTCCTTAAGTGATCGTGGAAGATGTCGGACAATGGTAGTATAGAGGAGTCTTGCTAGGTTTTAGATTGATTATTTGACAATAGAAACCTCGATGACAGCCTTGACTTTGATAAATAGCAACAACAATGTGGCAGTATGACGGAAACCTTGTGTGATAGACCCTTGATAATAGTAATGACTTTAATGATGATGACATTATGACACTTGTAATATCTTCATATATATGGCAATTTTCTTCAGATGACCTTGATGTCTGACATGGTTGTGTTGGAAGATCTCTTGTGTAGCATATGCCCTCATGTTTGTATGACAGTGATGACCTTGATAACAATGGTGATGTTGTGAGAATGACATTGATTGCATGACATTGACTTATGTGTGACTGTAACAGTGATAGAACTAAGCATTATATTGATGGGGATAATCTTTGACGCATAACATATCTATTGTATAATAGTTACCCCCATGTTTATATGATAATGATGACCTTGATAACAATAGTGATGGTTGTGACCTTTGTATTCTTGGCATGAAAATTGACCTTGGTAGATGACATGTCTCTATAATGATGTGACAACAGAAATGAAAACAATACTAAAGTACGCGATAATAATTGTTTTGACATGGTAATGAATCTTGCTACATAAATTCTTGACCTTAACATCCTTGACAAAGAGTTTATGTTGCAAAGAATTGAAGGGCTGAGAGAGGCTAATAGAAATATTTTTAAATTGAGAGCTGAAACAAGGTTGGAATTGTAGAAATTCCCACTGTAGATCAACAGATTATGCAATATAATAAAGCAAAATACAAGATGTACTTATACAACAAACTTGCGGAAGCTTAATCGATTATGAGCAAGATAAATAGAACACATACAACTAAGAATGAGAAAACAATCACACATGAACACAGAAAAATACTATGGGGAAAGCCTCAACTAAAAACCTCGATCTCTGTATTATCATACAAGTGGAAATATGTCAGGATTACACAAAGCTTTAGCTCACAAGATATCCATCTCTCAGTACAATCCCTCTGTTGCTCATAGACTATTAAAGGCTTCTCATAAACCTTCTCCTCTGCCCTCCAAGCCTCCTATTTCCTTGAGCAGTTTCTCCTGGGGTCCAATGATGCCACCTGTGTGAATTCACCTCTTACAACTCATCAAAACTCAAAAGTAATTGCGCAATCCTGAAGGAGATAATTCCTTCTGCATGGATGCGTTTCCTACATAGGAAAAATCCTCCAACTGATAGTACACTGTCCCTTCCTCTAATCTTAGCAGGGTCTCTGACTGAACTGACATGCATGAGTTATTTATGAGAGAATATTCAGTTATTTGAAGTGCAGCAATTATATGCATGCATGTATGAACTAACTGAACTCACAATTAGTTCAACAAACTATTTGAACTGATCTAACTGGACTTAACTCAATTAACTGAGCTAACTAATTACAACTCATCCTGATCTCCTTTAATCAAAGGATAACTTCCTCAATCAATGGAGAAACTGTTGCATGTCTTCACATAGAATTCATGTTTGATTTCCTACAACTAATTAACTCAAGATGAATTAATTAATTATTTTACAAAAATGTGCTAAGATCAAATTCGAATTTTACTTATCAAGTTTAGTTCAGGGACTAACTAAAATTGGAATCTATTCTAAAATACTATTTATAGCAATGCTATTTTTAGCACTTCCATTTTTCATTCCTTGTTGCTATGTCCAACACTGGTACCTGAAATGCTATTCATAGCAATATTATTTATAGCATTTCTATTTTTATCATTTCTTGTTGCCATTTTCAACAAGAATAGTGACAATTATTGCGGCATTGACCTATTGTGGAAGTGACCTACTAATTTATGTAGTGATAAGATGTTATGATGTCAATGTATGACATGAGTTGTGAAGTGTTCTCATTATGACAATGTCATCATGACATTTGTGATGATGTGATGCATAGCAGTGAAATATATGGCAGCAGTTGAAGTGCGGTAGCAGTGAGTAGTAGTAGTAGTAGTGGTAGTAGTAGTCGCAACAACAACAGTAAGTGGTAGCAGTAGGAGCAGTGGCAGTAGCAGGTTGTTGGAGTCGTAGGGGCAACAGTGGCATTGAGAGGGAACAATTGTAATTGGGCCATTATCCCTAGTACAGGAGCCCAAAATCTTTTTCAAGGAGCATTTGCTTCCTTCTAGCTTTGCTAGTAAAACCCTTTAGGGAGTCTATACGTCCTTCCACTAGTAAAAAATGGCTAATTAGTTACTAAATCAACGACTAAAATTTGCATATAAATGACCATTTTTCAGTTGGTGACCAACAATAATTAATTTACAGTATCTTATAACGTAGCCAACTTTTAGTCGTTTTTAGCTTAGTCATTAATTAGTTGTCTCAATTTTATTGTCTAGCAGTATATTTAGTCATTAATTTGGTCATTAGTTTACTCATTGATTTAGTCATTAATTTCCATAATTAATGACAAAATATACAACAAAATATATTACTATATCATCATCCAAGAAAACCAATTAATGACCAAATAAATATGACCAAAATGTTTGTCATGTTATAAGATATTGTAAATTAGCTACTAATAGTCATATATATGCAAATTTTAGTCATCATTTGAAAGCAATTAATGACTAAATAAATGACTCAATTTTGTTGTGTTATAAGATACTGTAAATTAGCTACTAATAGTCGTATATATGCAAAATTTAGTTGTCATTTGTCACAAATTTATCATTTACAGTAGTCATTTATATTTTTTAAGTAGTTTCATATTCATTATATAAACGACTAATTTAGTAGTTTATATTCATTTCATTTCATTTATTTTTATTAATAATCATTATAAACAACTAATTTAGTCATATATTCATTTTATTTGTATTCATCATTAATCAATATAGACTATTAATTTAGTAGTTTTAGATTGATTTTACGTGTTCAGCATTAATCAACATAAATTAATTAGTATGATTTTGTGACTAAATTAAAAAAATGTCATACAATGTGCACTGATTCATCTAATATGAAAATGCAAAGTTACATATGTTAACTACAATACTAAACAATACCAAGTGGAACTATAAATAATTTCAACCACATAAATTATATTATATGGAATGTCAAGTATTACAATATGAGTTTTCAAATTAATATTGGTTGGACTATAATTTACACATGAAATGTTGTTTCATCACTACAAAACAATATCATTGTGTTACCAAGGCATTGCAGGTGAATTCACCAACTCTGAAGACTTGACCATCAATCTCTATGTGTGTGTCTTATGCGGGATATTGGCTTTAAGGGTATCACTAAATCAGTTCTCTTCTCTCTATTTTTGCATTTATCACTCCAGCGTTATTGTTCTCCTCGTTCTTCAAATCATACTACTTACCATCAATACACAGTGCATTTTCTATAATAAAAAAAGGAAGAAGAAGAAGAAGAAGATACACTGCAGAGTGTAAGACATAAAAGACGATGAACACTAGAATATAAACTAAAGTATACTATAAAGGATTTCTATGACATAAACCTCAACATCAACAATGTTAAATCCATTTCCCCCCATAAAATCAACAAACTTGAACAAGTTTTCTTCAGTTGAGCGATAGTGGCCACTATGTGGCCAAGTGACCTATATAAACAAAGAAAATAAAATGTCACCATAGAAAAAAACACCTTAGTAACTTAGTATTCAACCTTAAGGAAAAGCATAGGCACAATCATGCCATCTAAGTTACAAGCTAAAAATCTCAAGTTGTAAATAACTTGTGAAAATAAATAATTTGAGGTGTGATATTTAATCCTTATCATTTTAATTCGTAACAACATTTCATTCTCTAATGCATGAAATTTGTCATATATAAACAACATGTTCTCAAATAACAACATGAAAGTAAACTTTTCTAATAGCCATGAAAATATTCAACACAAAAAATGTTAAAAGGATTTGAATCAATATCTTGTAATACTAAGTTCATCTTCAAGCTTTGGTTGTTGCTTAAATGGACATGATACCAAGTCTTTTCAACTTCATAGTTAAAATATGTTGAAATGTGGCAACAAGAATATTCCAATTTTAATTTGTCTTTGAATTAAACTTGAGAAGTAAAATTCGAATTTAGTCTCACCAGTTGCTTGAAAAAAATTAATTAATTCATCTTGAGTTAATTAGTTGGAGAAATTCAAGCTAGAAGTCTTTCTGAAGTCATGCAACAATTATCCCTTAAATTAAGGAGATTATCCATTAATTAAGGAGATAAGATTGATTTATATTTGAGTTGTAATTAGTTAGCCAGTTTACTGAGTTAAGTCCAATTAAATTAGTTTCAAACTGTTTGAGGAACTAATTGTGAGTTCAGTCGGTTCATGCATGCATTCATCCAACTAGTGTACTCCAGATAACTGAAAATTCTCTCATTGGTAACTCATGCATGTCTATTCATAGAAAGACCTAGTTGAGATTAAAGACAGGGACAATGTACTATCAGTTGCATGAGTTTTCCTATAAACAAAACTCATACATATAGAAGGAATTCATTCCTTGAGTATTGTGCAGTTTTATAGGGTGTGAGATCAGTGTGAGTGATCAGTGTTACACTTGGTAATAGTAGGATCACCCAAGAGAAACAACACAAGGAAATAGGAGCTTGGAGGGTAGAGGAGAAGGCTTATGAGTAGTCTATTTTGTCTGTGAGCATCTGTGAGGGATTATACTGAGAGCTGGCTAGCTGTGAGAGCTAAAGCTTTGTGTAATCCTGATATATTTCCACTTGTATGATAATACAGATAGTGGGGTTTTTAGCTGAGGCTTTCCCCTGAGTATTCTTCTGTGTTTCATGTGCATTGATTCTTCTTCTGGTTATATGTGTTCCACTTGATCTTGCTCAAATCTATTAAGCTTCTGCAAGTTTGATTGTAGAAGAAGATTAAAGTATTTTGCTTTAGTTATATTGCATTATTAGGTTAATCTACAGTCAGAATTTCTACATGGTATCAGAGCAAAGGTTATCAGAGTTGTGAACAATATATTGAGAAGAGAATTCAAAGTTTGAAGTTCAGGGTTGCAGGTGCAAAATCGAATTCTTATCATACTTCAAGGTTGGCCAATGGCGTTCAATGGCTTGAGACTCGAGTATGACCTGGATGGTAGCTCGAATTACATAGCATGGAAATCTCGCATGGAGGCTATATTGGAAGACACCAGCTTGAAGGAATTCACTGATCAAGAAATCCAAAAGCTAGCTTCAACTAATGCACAAGAGCTGGTTGAGTGGAAGAAGTGTGTGGCAAAGGCGAGATGGATCATCCTTGAGGGAGTTCGAGACCATATTGTCTCGAGTCCCCATGGGAAGGATACTCCATTTTCAATGTGGAAGACATTGAAGGACCTCTACCAAAACAGTAGCAACCAGAGGAAATTGGTGCTCAAGAATAAGCTTCGAAGAATCAAGATGGAGAAGGGCGATACTATTTCCACATATCTGAACAAGCTCACCACCTGCAGAGATGAGCTTAGCAGTGTGGGAATAACTACTATCGATAATGATATGGTGAGCCTCACTCTCCTCGGCCTTCCAAAATGTTGGAATAGCTACCAGGACTCTGTGAATGGAAGGGAGAAACTGTCGAATTGGGAACGACTGTGGTCGGATATGATGCAAGAGGAGATCATGAGGAGCACATGAGATGGTTCTTCATCAAAGAATGATGATGAAGAAAATCTGGCCTTAACAAGTAAGGCAAATAAAGGGAAGGGGAAGGCTTCCTATTCCAAATCTAATTCTTCTCATGGAGGAAAGAAGGGTGACAAGTCTAAAGTGAGATGCTTTAATTGTCACGAGATGGGACATTATGCAACTAATTTCCCATCGAAGAAGTCCAAGAAGGGATCCTCAAAAGGATCGGAAGGGGAGGCATTAGCCTCTCAGTTCGAAATGGACTTTACCCTCATCGCATGCATGGTGCCATTGATGGTGGGTTGTGTTTAGTATCTTGACAGTGAAGCTTCATTCCACATGACCAGTGATAAAAGTTTATTCAGTACCTTGGAGGAGAAAGACCTCAAGATGCGCATAGAGATGGGTGACGACGGAAAGTAAAGTGTTTTAGGAGTGGGCACAGTTGCTTTTCAGAGGGAGCATAGAGCTCCTCTCACCTTGACAAATGTGGAGTATGTGCCTAGATAGTGTTGAAAAGTGTGCAACAAGAAATGCTTGTTGAGAATGCAACAAGATGATGGAGCTTAGTGGAAAGGAGTCGCCTTCACTAAGTGGGCCCGCAGGCTATTTGGCGCAAGTCTATTTTTAGACTATGTCTATTTTTAGACATATGGATCATGTCTATGGATTGCAGGTTGCTGTTTATGGATGATTGATCAAGTTGGAAAAAACAGATGGACTTCTATTTTTAGACCACAGCGGAGTGACACCACAGCGGAGTGACTGCTCAGTCTAAATATAGAACAGTCAAATATTATTAGCTCATAATAATATTTAGACTATTAACTTTGTCTTATTCCCTTGGAGCACTTCAGGATGAGCTACGGATGTGGTACATGCAGATCCCAGAAGGAAATACGTGGTTACCTATGGGATGACTAATATTTGCATGAAGGACTTCAGTTTGAACTCAAGTGAGTTGAGTTTAGTGGACTGGAGGTGCAGTTGATGGAGTTGTGTTCAGTTTAGCTTTGTTAAACTGGTTGTATTTAGTCTAACTGGCAAATAGACTAGAGATGAGTTGGGTGAATTAGTTATTAATTAATTCACAAGTTATTAACTCATAATACAACTAATGAATACATCAGTTAACTCAGTTGCATGTCAGTGCATGTTCAGTTCAGCAGGGACAGGTGTTAGAGAATCAGATTGCTATCAGTTGTGACTATAGTTGTGCACCAGATCTTGCACAAATCAGGGGATTGAGTATGCCAATGAGTTTGCCCACATTGTAGCTTG
>APFE030541852.1:0-34550 GCA_000404065.3 Pinus taeda | reverse complement strand
TGCCAAGATTAAACTGTTTGGTCAGATATTTATTCTCTAATCTATAACATGAAATTGAAATATGAGTAAGCCAATTTTAAACAATTTGACTTATTCATGAATTGTGGCAAAGGTTGGACAAGTTGCACACAATTGTTTTATTACAAAAATGAAGTAGTAGTGGCATTTGGATTTGCACACTTTCCTTCGTCTGTTTTTTGCTTGGGGTTCATTTCTTTCACTTCTTTTTTTGACCACTTTATTTTTCTTACCCTTTGATTTTTCTTTTAGGGTATACCCTCTTTACATTTTTTAACTTTTTTGATTTTTTGGTTTTTCAAGAATATGGAACACCTTTGCTCAAGAAAGAAGGTTTGAACATATTCCATAGTTCGATCAAGACAATCATGAACGATGAAACCTATTGGTATAGGAGGCTAACAGTTAGGGCCCAATCCAAGCAGCCAAGCTCCTCTTTAATTGTATTTTGTATGTTTTATTTCAGTTTGTAGATTAGGTTGCTATTAGATGTATTTGTTTTATGGTTAAGAATAGGTTGCTTTTGATGACTTAGTAGTTTGCTTCCATTTTTGCTTTCTAAACAAAGACTCAAAAGGCTAGCAACAATGCCTTGGCCTTTCTTCCTCCCTTTGGGACCATGAGTTGAGGCAAAGACCCTCTTGCTACCCCAAAAACACAAATTTTCCTCATTCATAGGACTCCTAGTGTTTGCAGCTTTTTAGTAGGTTAATAGTCCAGCTTTACTTTGATGTAGATATTCTTCATCATGCTCACTTCATGATTTGTAGTAGTCTTCTTTCGTGATTTCCTTTCTTGTAGCATTTCTCAGCATTTCCTTTCATATATCATAGTTTAGACTATTTTGATGCAAAACCTTGTTTTTCTAGATGCACTTATTTCATTGCTTGCTTGATCTTGTTGGTTGACTGTTAGTTCCTGTGCAACATATCTCTTCTTGAAGTAGGCCACCTTATCAGCCATCACATCCTCCATCTGATCCATGCCCTATAGGTCACCCAAACCTCACCTCAATCCTGTCTTAGTTTCATGCATTTTCCATAGAACTTCTTCCTCTCTCCTTGAGCAAATCCAATCATATTCCTCTTTCCTGGTGATTCTTGGTAGGCCCTAGGTGCCATAACACCTCATTCCAACCTTCATACACCTTTTCCATCCACTCTCACACCCTCAAAATAGTGAAAATTTCCCTCAACCTCCTCTTGTAGGCCTCCTGTAGTTGCCATGTTTTCCTTCTATAGATTTCCTGTGTCCTCCTGTAGATTTTCCTGTAGGATTTCTTTTGAAGGTCGAGTGTGGGAAAGGCCTCCAGAAGGCCACCTGAGACCTCCTAGGATGCATCCACACCATCCTACATCCTCTCAAGTCCAAAAACCACCCTTCAACACCACCTATTCACTGCCACATTCACACATAATAAATTACATGCATGTCAATTTCACATAAAAATACATAAAAATCCAAAAATATATCTTTTGCTTATTTACTTCCAGAAATAGCATAGTTAGATATTTTTTACTTCCTTGAATAGGTAATGGAATTCTTTTCATGGTTTTCATAGCGCTTTCTGCAAAAGTAGAATTAGTTGGTTAATTAGGGTTCATTAGGTTTACTTTACATTTCAGTCTTTCTCCTTTCTGCAGTTAGAATAACAGTTATCTTTCTTTCCTTTCATCACATATAGAGCTTCTTCTAGAATCCATAGAAGTTGGCTCGAGCTCCTAGTGATCTTGCACCGGCTGGCCAGGTGACAACCTACAGTGAGAACTAGTACTTGTGCATACAACACAGATGCTTCCAAGTTTGTTACAAACTACCGGGTTGATAAGAGTAAAGTAGGAAGCCCAGGAGTTGCAACATTATTGCTGCAATACTGGTGCACACCAAAGAGATGGGAGAAAAAGGTTATCCCTTTGAGAGGTTGCACAAAAGGTGGAACAACTATCCCAAAGGAGAGAGGAGAGATCATCTGTTCCAACAACCAACCCTAGGACTGCCAATGAGGCTACTACACTTCGAAGCTTCGACGAGTTGTTTAAAAAAATTGCCAAAAGTGGATCACTGTGAGTGAAACACATAGAAAGAGCAAAGAATTTTCTAGGGCTAGTGCAATCTTGGCCATCTTAGTGGGTGGAACAACTATTGTCCCACAACAACCCAAAAACATAGGTAAAAAAGGGTCTACTCTAGGAGTAGTGAATTGAGGTATTCTTCCTAAGATGGCGAGGAAGACATTGTGTTATAGACATTTTTGTGCATTGTAACCCCAATCATAAATGTCCATAAAATAAGGGCTCCTAATTCCCTAAAAGTGTTGCTTCACTCCCTAAAGGAACAAGGTCAGCTAATTACATCATCTCCCATAAGTTCTCCACAGAAAATTGCTCAGAACTAGTCAAAACTGGACCATACAGAATGCCCAGTGCAAAGGGTGCAATGCATCTCACCTACTCAGTGTGAAGGGTGTGATGCATACTGTAATTCCCTTCTGTAGGGTGTGATGGGTGAGAATGGACAAATGGCAGAGACAATTTGTGAGGTGGAGGATCATAGAATCTTCTAGAAACTTCTCCTCTAACACTTGCCTCTCTGAATTCACCCAGGGATGAGTAAGAGATCATCAATCTCCAAGTGGAATCAAGAAATATCAGAGAGAGGACACTAATCAAAATCCCAGAAGCTAACTCACCCCCCAATCATCTATATATGGATCCCTCATCACAGAGATCTAGAGGCTGGAATCTTGTATCTTGTAAGGAAGTGCTATTGGTTTCCTAGTGCAACATCATAGTGTTGGGTTATCTAAGCTTTACATGAGGTGAAGAAGGGCTTTCTTGCTAGAGGATGATGTTGGGTCAGAACAATTGGTTGTAATCCTCTTTGCTATTCTTGATATTAATAAAGCTATTCAGGTTTTCCTCCACATTCTTGTATGTCTGATGATATATGCATTTGTGTGGTCAATACATATATGGTCCTGTATTTCTTATGATTGTATATCTATGTTCTTCGATAGTATTATGTTGCATTGATTCCACAGGTGCTCTTTGAAGCTGGGTAGATGAAGAAGAAGTGGCAAAGATCTATTATAAAGGAGAGGAACTTAGCTAGGAACGAAGCGCAAGACTGAGGTTGGTGTCCTTTATTCCCCTCTTATCTACTTCTCATAAAGGAAAGAGAAAGTAGTTTTAGTTTGTTTATTTCTAAGATAGCTACTAGTCTTAGTTGGACTAGCAGCTCTGAGTGGACAGTAGATTTCCCAATAATAAAATGGCGACTCCACTGGGGAGCGAATAGATTGTTTGCTAGTCTATATTTGTTTGTTTTACAAACCTACAGACGGAGCCTGAAGTCAAGCCAGCTAGCCTTCGAACTGCATTTTCTATGCAAGTGCAAAGTAGATCAATGCTGCTTCAGTCTATCTATGGGTTTTGTTTATAAATTGAACAATCGATCTGCAAACACTCTACTTGCCCTAGTGGTGGCTCTAGTAACCTCATTAGATCAACCCCTGTGATTTATATTTACCGAACCTCACTTGCTCGGCCTAAATCCCTGAACTAAATTCCAATTGTGACCAAAGACCAAGTAAAAGTCTCGCACTGGTACCATCACACCCTCTCTTCAAGGAAGTTTGTATGCATCACACCTCCCGTGTGCAGTAGGTGAGATGCATATTGGATTCCCTATGTAACAGGTGCGATGGTTAGAGAAGGTTATTTTTGCCTTCAGACTTTGGTTTTTCTTCACTCTCTTCAGCTCTATTCAAGATTTTTGTTGTCTTTGATCAGTATATCTCTGTGGAAACCCCCTTCCTTTCCATTATTCTGCCTCCATTATGCAAAGAAATGTAAATTCTTTTATGTATTGTGCACCATTTTGAGTTCTCTTTTACAAAGAAGTAGCGTAATCAGACTGTCGTTTCTTGATTTGGAATTGTCGCAAGTGTCATTTTCAGTCATAGAAAAGAATCCTATTGTTCTTGATGGTCGATTATACTGTTACTCTTGTATATGATTTGAATTAGTAGTTTTTCAAGTGTCAAAAACAATTTTCAATTTGAAATTGCAAAGTGTAGTCTTTATCTTCACTTCGTTTTGAAGAGAAATTAGTTAATATTGTCACTTTGGAAAGATAGTTCAAATTTTCACTTAGCATTCTTTTTTTCATTCACACATTAAGAAGGCTGAAAAAATACATGCATGTGCATTTGCATTTAGACTACTTGTTGATTTAGGACAGTGCATCTAGTGTGTGCTCGGTGCTCTATGTTGAAAAACTCTCAGTTCTCTTTCCTTAGTAGCTAGGATTTTCATTGCAAAAGAAGATTAAACAATTGTTTATCATCTTAGACTGCATTTTAGGAATTGCATATATACATCACGCGGTGAACCTGAAAGGAAAATTTCTTAAACAAGATCAACTATAAGATAAATTTAATGAACCTAAAAATGCTTTGGAACCTAACGTACAACATCTAGAATTTTAGGCTAGAGACGTATTCCAGTGTCGTAAAGCCTAGTAATTGTCGCTTTCATTGTTGGTTGGGTGATTCCTCCTCTTTGAGATGACAAGTTCCAGTACAGACTTGTGCTCCCATGTACCGTCGAGTATATATTGGGAGACCACAATAGGCTATATCCTTTATCCTTAGGAAGCCATGTCCGCTGCCCGATCGATCACAATGCACTGAACACAGCATTCGGGAAGATTGACTGTTGTACCGTAAAAAGTATTTTGTAGTTTTGCGATTGGTTTGGTAATCCCTCTATCTAGATTTCCAGAGTAGTCTCTTTCGATCCTTTGCAGACTCCTTGAAGAAAAAGGTCCATCTGAGCACTTGTCACTTCAGGTTCATTAAAAATCGAAAGCGACTAGAGTCATTTTTTATTTTTTCTCGACTCTTAAAAATTGAAAAAACAAGTTGTGTCAAAGCGTCTAAAATTTATTTTAATCGGAATAAAATCACAGTTCCCTTATTGGTCTTTAGGTTGCAAAAAATGGAGTCTACCAACCAAGGATTTCCCCTTAGAGGAAATCCTAGTCCTTTCTCCTCTTGGGGAGATGTCGGTACACCCCATATGGCCACATTGTCACTTCCAAGGTTGACGATTGGCTTGCCCATATGGCTCTTCTCTACCTCTGTCGTTCAGAATACTGTAATTCCTGAACAATCAAGTCAGCAACTAGATGATACTAGAGTTACCCCCAACCTTCTACTTCATCCATTTCTCCCTCTCCTCCTTCCTCTTCGCTTGATGAAGTTGGTAAAGCTAAAGATCAAGTAACTGAGAAGAAGAAGAAGCGGAAGGAGAAAAAGGAAAATAAGAAGAAGGAGCCAAAAGCGAAAGGGGGCAACCATGCATCATCTAGTGAAAATCCACACACTGCATCATCTAAACCTAAATCTCCATGTGTCATTTATAGAGGAGACCACTATCATCGAGATTGTCCTTTCATCCCTCAGATCTTAAGGGACTGGTCTCCTCGTTTTCACAATCCAGTGTCATCAACCTCTGATCGTGTTGAAAGTACACCATCAACTAGTGAAAGCGAAGTATCTGGACAGAAAAGGAAATGCAAGTTTCCTTGTAAACTGTGTGAAGGTGATCACGTCGTCCACCGTTGTCCCTTCTTAGACGAAGCTAAAAGAGTTTTGGATGACCGTCCGGCTTCACTACTACGGCTTCCTCCTGGATATATAAAACTCTTGCCGAGTCCATCACTGGTTGAAAATTTGGCTAACACGCCACTGTGGTTGGTCGAAGCATCTACCATTGAAGATAAACCCTCTGAATCCATACTAGATGAAAGTCAAAAGGTCAAGGTGGCAGTTGACCTGGTCTTGCCTTCAGAAGGTCTATCTTCAGATGATATAGTCACTGAACAGAATGAGAACGACACTGTTCAAATTATTTTCATAAACACATACTCCGCTGAACATGGGGGTAGTCTACCCATTCCTTTACCGCAGGAAGGAATTTCATCAGAGTTGTATCTGGCCGTCTATTTGATCCCAACTCCAAGCAACCTAGTCATTTCCTTCGATTGGAATATACTAGGCAAACCCCGTTTACCGGCTAGTGTACCATTCCAAATCATTGTACAAGATTACAGAATGGTTATGGCTGGTACCATCATAGATGAAGGGGCTTCTATCAGTATCCTTTCCTCAACTACTTGGAAAGCGCTTGGTTCGCCATCGCTTCTGCCTGAGATGAGAAATCTGACAGGCTTCGATAAAGGAACCAGTGGACCATTATAGATCCTTCCCAATGTGCCCATAACATTGAGAAGGAAAACCGTTTACATGAACGTGATGGTAGTCCAAGGACCCCTAGATTATATTCTACTCCTTGGGCGCAACTATATTTATAGCATGGGAGCCATTGTCTCCTCACTCTTTAGAGTAATGTGTTTTCCGCATGAAGGCCGAGTGGTCTAGCTCGTAGACCAGCTTTCATTCCTTTGCTCACACATAGCTAATAGTCAAATGCCATCCCTAAATGGTATTTTCACACAAGGAATGTCTCATCAATCTGCAGTCCGTCCACCTGAAGAGCGCGAGTAATTCGGGAGGACATGACTGAAACCCAAGGGGCATGCACCCTGGCCTGCTCCAGCAAGGAAACTCTATGTATAGAGTAGGTTTTTGCGAAGGAAAGTGACTGGTCCGACACTCGTCTATATAGGAAAAGGGAGTTAGACCGGAATAAGATTCCCTCATCAAGGTTAAGTCGTTGAAGCAAGAATCACCTTTGTCCAGACGGACTAAGCCAGGAAGTGTTTCTATCTACTATGTGGATGGAAACTATCTTACCGAAACAAGAACTTCTAAATGGTAGCCAGGAAATTTTTCACTATACCCGGGGCATGCAAACCTTTTTTCATGCAAGTGAAGAGCGGCCATTTATTTTCTTAGTTTGTAGATTCTCAAACCCTTTAAACTCATAGGATTGGTCATTTCCTAACTTGCATAAAGAAAGGATCCAAGGCAAATCTTTGAAAGGTGCAAGCTCCATAAAAAATTGCATCTATAGATGAGATATTCTTATTATATGGCTGGCACGAGCAGTTTTTGTGTGGAGTTCAAGCTCGTTAAAAATTAAACATAAGCAATGAGAAAATGTTTCCCCCAGAGTTTAAGTTCATTAAAAAATGAACCAATTTCCAGTAAATAACCTATGAATGCATTATCATCAGCTTTTAAGCCTTGGTCATGTTCTCATCATCACCTCCACCTTTTTAGCCGATCATACACCTCCATTTGATTGTTTACCCTTTTAAGGAATAGCTGTGACGAGTGATCTTGCTAGCCATCCTTGTGACACTACCGTGATTGGAAAATTCCAAACCTTACCTGGAATCAGCTGCTACCAGAAATTATCACTCGTTCCTCAAAAAATGAGTCTCCTTTAAGCTCTTTTCACCTGACTCGTAAAATATGAAAATATTGCCAAGAGATTGGCCTCTCCAACTTGTTAAATTCATCGAAAGTGCTATCACTCCTCTAGATTTTAATCTTTTTGGACCTGAGGGATTATTACACAAAAAGATCGAGCGCTTGTCTTGTTCGGCTTGTTAAAACTATCGAAAATTCATCCCTTTCGTATTATTTTACGCTTTTTCAGACTTAAGGGATTATATGATGAAAAAGAATCATTGGAGTTTCCTTTCCTTCCCTTTTCAAACTCTCTAAAATTGAAAAAGGACCGAGTTATCATTGTCGTTAAACTCGTTAAAATCAATAGTGAAAAACTTGTCCAAATGGACGAGAACGAGTTTCGCTACCGCTAGGCCCATTAAAACATAGCGACAAGTTCGCCTGAAGGGCGAATTATAGAACAAGCATATGTTATCCTCCTCAAGCTTGATAAAAATAAAGAGGTACTGGTCAGCAATGATTGGGCAAAATTGGGAAGAAAACTTGAAGAAACTTTATTAGTAGCAAGTCGCTCTTAAACATGACACTTTCACTCCACATCCAAGTTGGATTGGGTTATTTCCTTCACCGGTCATATTACCATTGGTCCATCACACCATCCATCTTTGGGGTTAACGTTACCAATCCATTATCAGTGTTGCCAGTATGTTCAAGAGAAGTCGCTCAGAGAATTCACCTGTGTCTCATCCACTGCAATACATTTATGCTCCATTCTTTCATGACTACCACCCTGAACCTTGTATCATCAGATCGTTTTCACCTCCAAAATCATTTGCTCCATTCTGTGTCGTAGATGTGGGATTCATTAAGGCCCTCCTACAACAGGTTGCTTCTTGTCAACATCAGCTCATTATCTAAGAAGTCAACCTAGGGACAACCCTTTCAGTACTTTGAAGCTTGCATGCCTCAATGGCAAGTTTCTCACTTCTGGCGATAGGTTTACATCAATGGCCTTTGACCGAAAGATTTTTCATGGTGTTCGATGCCAAGTCCCTTTTTCACACCACGCGAATTGTACTGTAATACCTTGAGGGTCATTTTCATTATTGGTGATTCCTCTTGCACCTGTTAACAACTTACATCATTGGTTGGTAATCATGCAATGTCTTTCCATGTTCCACTCCAAAACATCTTTCACATGGATCGACTTGTACTTCGAGTGAAGATTGAACGAGTTTTCAAGACCCCGGATCTAGTTTCATCCATCCAGGCTGTGATATATTTAGGAATATAAAGACATCAAATGTACATCATTGCCGAACAGATGATCATCCAAATCAAAGGATGATGACTCCATCTGAATCATCAGTCTACTATATAGACGGTTGTCTGTCCTATGTACATGAAAATGAATTTATAAAGTTGAGCATGGGAATGCATGCCTCAGCTAGATCATGAAAAATATTATGAAGATAATGTATTGTATTGTATCTTATTACAGGTCGCCTTCCAGCTCGAAAGAACTTCGGATCCTCATGATAAAGCATTTCACCCGACATCAAAAGATTAACGACCTCATGCTTTAGGGGGCAACTGTTATAGACATTTTTGGGCACTGCAACCCCAATCATAAATGTCCATAAAATAAGGGCTCCTAAGTCCCTAAAATTGTTGCTTCACTCCCTAAAGGAACAAGTTCAGCTGATTACATCATCTCCCAGAAGTTCTCCACAGAAAACTGCTCAGAACTGGACCATACAGAATGCCCAGTGCAGAGGGTGTGATGCATCTCACCTACTCAGTGTGAAGGGTGCGATGCATATTATAATTCCCTTCTGTAGGGTGCGATGGGTGAGAATGGACAAATGGTAGAGACATTTTACGAGGTGGAGGATCATAGAATCTTCCAGAAACTTCTCCTCTGACACTTGCCTCTCTGAATTCCCCCAGGTATGAGTAAGAGATCATCAATATCCAAGTGGAATCAAGAACTATCAGAGAGAGGACACTAATCAAAATCCCAGAAGCTGATTCACCCCCCTACAATCATCTATATATGGATCCTTCATCACAGAGATCTAGAGGCTGGAATCTTGTATCTTGTAAGGAAGTGTTTTTGGTTTCTTGGTGCAACATCATAGTGTTGGGTTATCTAAGCTTTACATGAGGTGAAGAAGGGCTTTCTTGCTGGAGGATGATGCTGGGTTAGAACAATTGGTTATAATCCTCTTTTCTATTCTTGATATTAATAATGCTATTCAATTTTTCCTCCACATTCTTGTATGTTTGATGATATATGCATTTGTGTGGTCAATACATATCTGGTCCTGTATTGCTTATGATTGTAGATCTCTGTTCTTCGATAGTATTATGCTGCTTTGATTCCATAGGTGCTCTTTGAAGCCGGGTAGACGAAGAAGAAGTGGCAAAGATCTATCAGAAAGGAGAGGAATCGAGCAAGGAACCAAGCGCAAGGCTGAGGTTGGTGTCCTTTGTTCCCCTCTTATCTACTTCTCATAAAGGAAAGAGAAAGTAGTTTTAGTTTGTTTGTTTCTAAGATAGCTACCAGTCTTAGTGGGACTAGTAGCTCTGAGTGGACACTAGATTTCCCAATAACACATTGACACATAATTTGAAACATGACACAAGGAAAATGTCAATAACACAGACTGTCATTATCTGGAATCAGGGAATGTAGGGTCAATGACAAATTACTGTGTAAGAGATGCCCCCTAAAGCATGAAGGCCGATAGAGTAGGAGGGGTGAAATGCTTTATGAATCCATAACTAAAACAGAACACTATCACAAAGAACCTAAAAATGCAAGTACAACTGATATCTCTAATACATGAGTACATAGTGAAAGTAAATACATGTGCATAAGGCATGGGCACAGCCATCCTGAAGATAAACATAAATGATCTATGGTATGCACGCAACCATCCAATCAAAAGAGTCATGTATACAATCATGAACCACTCTTCACAACATGGACTTCTGTAATCTGAGCCCAGGGTCTTGAATCCCAACCCAATCATGGTACAAATTCTAATACACGAATAGATGTGCTAAAGTCGAGCATACTAGAAAATCATTTGATGACTAGTCAATGATGTAAACGATTAACAAGCGCGAGAGAGACCACCAATAATGTCAATGGTTCTCAAGGTACCGCTAGTACAATCCACGAAGTGTGAAGAATTATTTGAAGTAGAACACTCTTGAAATCACCCGATCGAAGGCCAATGATGAAAGCCTGTTATCAAATGCAAAGAACTTGCCATTAAGGCATGCAAGCTCCAAGGTACCAGAAAGGAGTCACTAGATCAACTTCCCAGATAATGAGTTGAAGTCAACTGAAAGAGATCGGTCGAAGGAGGGCCATAATGTTTCCCACATCAACGACACCAGACAATGGAACAAGATTAATATGGATGAGACAGAGAATCTGAGGAAGGTTTGTAAGGATACAAACTATAGAAGGATTAAGATCTTGAACATATTGGCGACACAACTTTGGAGTTTGGCAGAATTTTGGTACCAAGGGATCAAAGGTCATGATGATGCACCAAGGATCATATGGAATGAGGCAAAATGGATAACCCAAGACTCGAAAGGCCAACGATAAGGTGAGTGATTCCCAACCTGACATGAAGCAGAAAGAGTGTCGAAATTCAAGAGCGACAAGCTATCATAATAATTAATACAATCAACATAATACTTCCAAATTTTTCCCCACCATTTCTGGCGAGTACCCCAATTATTTTTGAAACACTAGCTCGAAGAGGATAGCATATGCTTGTAATGTAAGTTTTTCCTTCGGAAAAATCCGACCTAGTAAGTTTTAATGAGACCTAGGAAGGAGAAGATTGGTCTCATCATGATGAAAAGTCCAATATCATCAGGGTTTGATGAGTCTGACATAGGTAAAACTCGGAGTCTTTTTCATATTTAGAGAGTTTGAAAAAGACAAAAAAGAAAACTCCAAAGGTCCCTTTTCGTAAAATTTTCCCTCGAATCCGAAAAGGTAGAAAAAAATACCCAGGGGAACCTATTGACCGTGATAGATCAACATATACCTTTTTTGTAATTAATCTATCCCAATCCATAAAAGGGGTAAACTTATACTAGGTAGATGATGCTTCACAACTATTAATGAGTTCAAAGCGACAAGATCTCGATGATATTTTCATGTTTCAAGAGTCAGAAAAGAGCTGAACGATGACTCCAAAAGGGACTTTTTTCGTGTTTTTTCCAAGTCTAAAAAAGTATAAAATACAACTTATAAATCATCACTAGAGTACTTGGAACTTGTCGTTGCACAAAAACAAGTGTAAGATTTTTTTTTTTTGATGTAAATATGCATAAAATACACCGAAAACGCTAACCTAATAGCCTAATTTTAACAAAAAGAGCTTATAAAAGGACCATTGGGTGAAAAACAATTCACTTTTTACTTTTTACCTTGGAGTGGAAAATTTTACCCTTGTGCATTTTCGATTTCAGTGATTTATTGGAGGAGTTTCAAAAGCTTATTTGCGAATTTTTCTGGTCCATGTAGGCACCACACCTTCTTCCTGCATTTTTAGACAGAATGTATATATTTTTTAAGTTTGTAGTTGTGATTTAGAGGAGGTTTGTGGACGGGAGTGTTTGCAACGATCGGCGTTGATTCCCAACTCGAGACCACGAAGACTCGAAATTTCCAATGGAGGTAAAATGAGCTCTTCATGACTATACACCAAATGGTCACAAATAGCCCTAATTTTCCGAACTATGGATTCTCGCTCGATGCACCTATTTGAAAAATAGGCGCAACGAGCAATGAGAACCAAAATTCCTCAATATTTAAGCCATTTCATGGGGTTTTAGCACAATTATGGCATTTATAATTGAATATTTGTGTGTTTGCAGGGATAAAATCATGGTGATCGAATGGAAAGAACGGGAACATAGGAATGATGATGAGTTGGCCATGGGGGATCCAAATTGTTTGGAAGTGCTCAGGAATTGTGGGCTTCTAAAGTTATTCATTGTGTCGTGCCTAAGAGCACAACCGGATCTACTCCAATATCTCGTTGGAGCATGGGATCCAATTGAAGGGATATTTAACATTTGGGGGCAGGAATTAGAAATCGATGCCACCAAAATTTATTTCCTAACAGGGTTATCATGGAGAGGAGAAAGGCCACGAATGGCAGGCACTCGGATCACAGGAGAGACGATGGACATTCTCATCGGGAGAATGTGTCCGAAGGCCTAGAAATCAGACAAGGGAGGTAAACTAAAGATCACAATAGTAGTTGAATTTTCCTTGCGAGTCCTCCTTTCCACCATCACCAGAGAAGCTGGTTCACAGGGCCCGCATGAGGCCACCAAGACTCAACTCTGGTTGGCAACTAACTACATATACCCCATCGTATTCAACTGGGACAAGGAGGTATCAGACAACCTCAAAAGGAAGCTAATAAAATGCCGCCAAGGTGATACCAAATAGTTCAAGTATGGCTCAATCCTTGTACCGTTCATCCTGGAATGGCTTCCCATCTTTCAGGGACAGGAAGTGGTCGTGGGGAGGCGACCACCACAAGAGCCACGGATCACTTGCTGAGCTATATTGACGCCTCGAGGAGGTGACATCCAATAGATGTTGTGGAGACCAGAGTTCTTCGAGTGGCTAGATCACCAACTCATTGTTGCAGAGGACTGGCCATATATCGGGACTAACTTCAGAGGTGATCCAAACCTAATACTTCCTCCTGGAGAACACTGGGATGATAGAGGTAACAAACTCATTTTTTGATTTTTTAAAGAATTTTGTAATTTTTTATGATAGTTTTTTTATATATATGTCCTGATCATTATGTTTCAATCTTGTAGATGTTGGACCGAAAAGACCTGCAAGTTTGTCTCCCATTGCTTGGAGAGTCGAGAGGGAGTTCGAGCTACCTCCTCCTGGCAGAGATGTGGAGGATGAGATTGCCCAAGACCTGGAGGGCTTGACAGAGGGGATCCATGATTATGTGGGATTCAAGGATGTCCCTCGACAGTACCAGCAACACACAGCAGGGGTGTAGAATAGGATCCACCAACTACTTAGAAGTGTCATGCGAGTAGTGGTGTGCTATGGGGAGCATTACACAGATTAGACTCCTAGGTTTATTTTCTGCAATTTTGAGAGACATTTTGTCTCATGATGTAACTTGTTAGTGTCGGTATATTCATCCCTTCGTCAGTGATCAAATTATCTTGTTGCATTGCATATTAGGTGTCTCGCTTAGTTAGCTACATTCCATTAGGATAATGGATCATTTGACAGTAGTGGCTTGTTGTACATTTCCCCTTATGCCTTTACCTGTTGGCCCATTTCCATTCATCTATATCATTTGTGGTCATTTTTGTTTTTAAATCTGCAAGAGTCATTTTTAGGGTTTCAGTTTCATTAGGTCTAGGGTTTTGTCAAAATGTTCTTCAAAAGGGTTCAATAATGATCAGCAGGTGCATGAGGAGGTTGAATAAAGTTCCAGTACCAATAAATTCCAAAATCACATGCTCAGAGGCTTATTTTTCCTCAAAACTCTGTTTTGAGGAAAAATAGAGTATTCTATGTTTTCATGTATAAAATTTGATGTAATTTCAATTTTCATATGTAACAGCTTTAGTGGCAACCCTGGTCACCTTACCAAGCTTTAATATCTCCATCACTTGCAAGGCAAACAAAAGTCAAGTCATTCAGTTCAACAAAGACAAAATAAAGCAAAACTGCCTAGAAACTAAGTTTGAAAAGAAAATGTCAAGTGTAAACATTACAAAAGTGGGTTTTATGAGTGAAAAATTAAAGTGTTTTGTATATAAGCCACTTCTTGTGTTTAGAAACTCATTTTCATCCAAAAGAGCAAGAGAAACTTAGAGCAAGGTCATGGAGGGAAAATTGTAGCAAACAGTTCAATTTTCAGGGGCACGGTGCATTGGGTCACTAGCACGACGCATAGAGCTGGTGCGGCGCATTGGGTAGCCCTCCACAGTGCAGAAAATACACTAGCATGGCGCATAGAGCAGGCGCAGCATGTTGGGTTTGTGGCGTGGCACATAGAGTTGCAATCCTGTTTTCACCCAAGAAATTCATCCAAATTCTAAATTCGTTTGGTTGCCACCTATCCAAAGTAAGCTAAACAATCTTCCAATGCCAATGAATGTGTGTCTCTAGATGTTTATGATGATTGAGTGAGAAAATTTTCAAACCCTACCTCCTTACAATTTTTTCTCAAAAAAAAATTGCTTAGGGTTTGTAGTTGTGTTTTTGCTGCCAAGTCCACTCCATCACTCCCTCACCCTTTAGTTCCCTGATTTATTTTCTAGTATCAGTAACTCATTCCACTATCCCATATCCCTAAATTAATTCACCCCCTATCCCCAATTATCACTATCCAAAACCATAGCTACAAAGTCATAAACCATAATTGCTATCCCAAAGTCCAACTACTGCCCCTAAAACCCTTCTATTCCCCAAAATCTAGTCAGCAACATTCCCAAAACCCCTCTTACCCTCTCCCTTCACAGTCCCTCAAACATTTTCATACATTTGGCAGCAAAAAATCAAAGACACCTAAAATCTCTTCATACTCATCTAAGACATCTCAAACATTTGGCAAACATGGAATCTGATCCTTCCTATGACTGAGATGAGGAGACACATAGTGACTCCCATAGAAATGCATGCACCAAGGAGACCTCACAAGGGTGGTAAACATATACGAGAGGAGCCTACTTCACTTGCCGAGCTGCAGGCCTACCCTCTTGCTGTCACGTGCTTTCAACACCAATCTTGTTATCAGTTCTATGAGATGGTTGAGAGAGTCCAGTACCATCATGAGTTGGCCAAGTTGTTTGTGCTTCATCTACATAATTGCCAATTCACTCTAGTAGGTGTGACATTCACCTTGACACCGGAGTCTATTTCTCTAGCAATTGGCATTCCAAATGTCGAAGAGCAGTGGAATAAAAGGCAGCAAATTGATGGGGAACATTATGAGCCTTACATCAAGATTTTTTATCACAGACATCTCAGCACAGTTTTTCCCTTCCGATACCTGAAAGACTCATATGCTCCCTTGATGAAAATCATAATTAAGTATTTCACCTGTGAGGGCCGGTTTTCTTGCCTATATGCCTATCATATCAGATTGTTGATGCAATTTACTAGGGTGAGAATGATGAATCTCCCCTACTTCATGTCCCAAATATTGAGAAGATTACCACTCTAGTGAAAAGGAAGACTCCTCAGCAGCAATATAACAACATATACCATTTTGCACTA
Organism: Pinus taeda; assembly: GCA_000404065.3. Lineage (NCBI taxonomy): Eukaryota > Viridiplantae > Streptophyta > Pinopsida > Pinales > Pinaceae > Pinus > Pinus taeda. Next base: position 18,831 of record APFE030541852.1, on the reverse strand, counting down.
ATCAAAATTGTGGTCATGCATTAGCTTGGTTTGCAGAATATCTCATGGGAGGATTTTAATTCTCATAAGGTCTTCATGGCTCCTTAATTACCTCCAACAACTTTTCATGAGATAGGTGGACCTTCACATCAGCAGGAGAGTCATGAGACACAGACTGCTAGTGTGCCAGTGTTTGTCACCTATCAAAAGGGCACTAGAAGGTTGTTTCTAGCAGCAAAGCGAGTATTATATCCACCCGGGGTGGAAGGGGTCTCACTTCCTCCATCAGCAGAGCAGGTTTAGGACAAGGGTAAGCGCCCATTACATAATTAGCAGTAATCAGGAGAGCAGGAGATGGATTTCATTCTCATTTAGGATGATGACACTGATTGGGGCCCACAAAGCTCAAAGGTCAATGAGATCATCCAAGAGCAACAAGCAGACATCAATGATTCATCCCTCAACTTAGAAAGAGCTAAGAGGATAATCAAGTACCTGGAGCAAAGAAACAAGTAGCTAGAGGATTAGCAAACAATTGTGGAGCTACAAAACATACGAGAAAATCGTCAAGTTGCTAAGAGGAGGAAAGTGAAGCTCACACCACTTGATCAAGAAATCAATGTTGATCGAGAATCTTGGATTGAGAGAGTGAATATCCACTTGGAAAAGTTTCTAGAGAAGGCCAACAGGGAGAAAACAATGTTGAGGCACATAGCCTACCATTACTTGGCGAGAAACAAAATTTGCAAGGCAAGAATCAGGAACTTGAAGGCCAAGTTGAAGAAGGCATCGAGGAAGAAAAAAGAGCAAGATAGACTTCAGAACTTGGCTAAGGCTTCCTTGGCCCAACACAGCACTTAATGGAGAACACTCAGCCCAAATTTCAAAAAAATTGGGATACTTTTTGCAATTTTGGAATTTTTGGGCCAAAAAACAAGTTTTTTTCCCCAATGCACTGTGCCACCTGGCCCTCGCTTTTGATGGGGATCTCCTTTTGATGAAAACTTAGTATTTTTGTATTTTTCATGAAAAAATATGCATGCTCACCAATCGCCAAGAAATTTTGACGGATTTTGAGACCCCAAAAAGGTCAAACACACCCCAAAAATGACCTTTCTGCCCCTTTTTGGACACACAAGAAGCAGTGTTGGGAGAACTCAATTTTGGAGGGGAAAATGGAGGCCAAATACATAAATTCCACTTGTTCTGAAAATTAGATAGGAAATACTTTCTAACAAGCACACTTGGAGAAAATTTGGACACCAGGAAGGCCTCCAAAATCAGCTGCAAAAAGAAACTATGCATAGGGAAATCAGCGCAACGCATTGGGGAAATTTTGCTCAGTTTGACTAAAAATTCTCTGTTTTTCGCCTAGTTTCTTGACAGTTTGACTTTTATCCTTCTAAATTTCAAAATAATGATGTAATTTAATGTAATTTGATGGATATTGATGTAATTATGTTAAAGTTTCACTCATAGAGCTAGGTTCATCCATGAAAAAGTAGTCTACAACTGAATGAATCAATTCCCTAGTTTTTAGAGGCAAGTTGTTCCACTACCTAATTGTTAATTCTTAGTTTAGAACTTGTTGGAACAGCTCCTAATCTTATGAGCTCAACACCTAGAGGCTAGGATGAGTGGTTTTTTGCCTATGTCTTGTGATTTTTCAGTCATCAGCAAAGGTTGGACTTTTGGGAAAGCTTGGAGCTTCATTGTATACACATTTCATCAGTTTGGCTAAGGAATAGACAAGGGTTTCCAAAACTTTATGGGATTCATGTGGCCTCTTGCTTTGGTATTGTGTTTCCTTCTATAATTTTGATTTTACATGTGTTTTATGTATGCCAGTATCTCTCTTGCTTCATTTTAACTAAAACAAACAAGGATAAAGGTAGAATTCATTGAAATTGCAGTGCTCTACCTAGGTTTGCTTAGTTATTTATGTTTTCAGTTGTTTGAAGGGGATCCCTGAAGTTTTCTTGTCCTCTTCAACTCCTCACCTATCTAAATATCTCCATTCCATTCAATTTGAAGTGCCAAATCATTTGCCTACCTTGCCCCATAGAGATCTTTTGCAAAACTGAGCCTCATTCCCTAGACCCAAAATCTGCCTTTCCATTTGAGCCAACAAAACATCATCAAATTTAATCAAACTCTTTTGCACACATACCTAGCCTAAAATTAGTCTTCATATCAAGTCATCTCAAGCCTCACTGATCATAGTTTGCTGAGATTGACAAGGAGAGAGCCCTCTCCCGACCTGGTAGGGCTAGCTACCAGGTTAAGCGTGGTTTGATGTTATTCCTAGATCTTACCTTTCTCAGCCTGAGGTAGGTTTATGCTCTAACATATCCTGAAAAAATATTTTTGAGCACTACGATGTGTGACACATGATATACATATGCATACCTATGTTTTGTTTTATCAACTTATTATGTCTTAATGTTTACTTTTACAAATGTCGCAAATGTCTATCTAACACATGATTTGCCAATGCATCTATTAATGTATTTAGTCTTTTAAGAATATGTTGATATGTAAGGAAATCAAAATTCCTTTCCAGTAAATGAACACATAAATACAACCTTAAAATCTGAGGGTTTCTAACAGAATAACGCCTGTTGCGCTAGAGAACAACAAGCTGTGAATCTAGATTTATGATCAGAGCATGAATATTAAGGGAAATAGCCTCAGTCAATAGCTCAATAACTGCATTATATTCAGCGACATTTTTCGTAGTGCATCCTAGACAAGCACATTGAAGATCTACCAACTCATCGTGAGGATCATAGGTAACCCATGCCGCAGAGTAAAGATTTTGAGTAGTGCGACAGGCACCATCAGCGAAACTAACATAAGGTGAAACAGACATCTACATAAGAAGTAAAAGGACATAATAATAAAAAAAATTCTTACACACCAAGCCAAACATGTACAAAAATGAAAAAAAACTTATGTACATAGAAATGCACGAAAGACTCATGCATAATACTTCTTGAGATAAAGCCCGTTTCAGGGCTTATCTAAAGGATTTCCTTCATAATCAATCAACTCATAGGCATTGTTGGCTTGTTGGGGCCTGACCCAAGTTCGAAGTTGATTAGCCAAACAAATCCCTATACTACTGGACCTTTCGGCAACAATCCATGGAGCACAAACTGAGGTGCTAGAACCAGTATGGGAGGGTGCTAGAACCAGGTGTCCGCACCCTTGAGATGTCTCAGAGGTTCAACTGGTCCACTGTTTGTTCTTGTGCACAGGTGGCCTTGCGCACCTTCTGTTCCTCGCAGCCTAATTCCCTACCTTCGCACAACCCTAACCAAGGGTTGTGTCGTGCTCTACGTTATTACCTGATATATTATTTACCTTCCAGCATTAATTAAGCACCTTCGCCTAGTCAAATGTCTTAAGTTATACTTAACAATATAAAACATTCATACAAGTTCACGTAGTAAATACACAATATACTTGTAAATTATATTCAGTCATGCATTATCCTAGAAAATATACACAGCAAAACTTCTCTTTATTGATTCTTCTAACAGTTACAGACTTGACCCACCCTGCGCACTCAACTGCAGGGGTCCGCGGACATAGCTGCGGACTACTAGGCCTCTGCGCACTCAACTATAAAGCCTTCTCCTACTTTATGACCCACAGACACCCTTTACACTTCGACTCAATCCCTTAGACTTCTCATTCTTCTATTCTCTTCCTTCGTTATTCATTATTTTCTTACTTACAGCCTCACTCTATTTATACAATCTCATGGTCTGGGGACCATGGGTAGGTCTATCCCGCTGACATTACATTACAAAACTAGGGTGGACAAGCCAATGACTCTATCATACTTTTATGCCCCGAGCCCACAATTCATGGAGCTTTTACAATAAGATTTGTTCAAAACTTGGGCTTTAAGCCCCAAAACATGCCTTGGGGGGATTCCATGCCCAACAAGCCCCCAACACAAACATTGTGACTCACCCTCGAGTCACTCTATCGGTGTGGAGATCTTTACGTGAAGTCCCTCCAGCTGTTCTCAAACTACAGCAAGGTCAGCAACACAATGAGCTGCTACTTGCTAGATCTGCTGCATACGTTGTTCCAAGACCTTTGTGTCAGGAGTGCTTCTCTACATCAGTACATGCATCCCCTACATGTGTGTGAGCTTGCCTTCAATTTCTACTGTGATGGTGAAGGCCTCATCAATCCAAGGCTGAACACATGCCTTTAAGACTTCTCCCCTGTGTCGTGTCGTGTCCACCTACTCTTTCAGCACTTTAGCCTATTGCATCTGCATGAACCTCTAAGTGAGGACCACCGTCTGTACAATTCCTCGAACGTTGTCATATTATTGTTGGATTTCTTACACCTTTGTCTATAAATGTTGGATGTTGGGGTCCTCCTGCAGATTTGTGAGGACCTCAAGTGATTCTTCCAACATACTGGTGCAGTCTCACACTACACAGCCAATCTCATCCAGTCCCACTATGATAGCACTAGTGTGCTGTTCTCTGACTTTCGGAGGGGTGGATAGCTGCGCCTTTAACTGTAGTTTAGCAATCTGAAGGTTCAGCTCCAGCTGAACCTTTGTCATTTCCTCCCATGCCTTACACACCCCTCCTACTAACCTGTGGATGTGTGCTTCTACTGTTATGTCTGCTAGGATGGCCAACTCTCGGATGCTTTGGTAGGCTTTGTCTATTACCTATACCAACTGTTGATTCTGTAACACCAATTCATCACGATGCAAGCTCAATTGTTACATATTTATCTTCTGCTCACTTAGAACTTGCAGTGCATGACTCTCCCTAGCTTGCAGCTCTGCAGTTATCCCATCCTGCAAAGCGTATAAGGTCTCTTGCAGGAGTTCAACCATATTGATACTGAGACCCTTCAATGCGCTCAATGTAGGCCTGTCGACCTCATTTGTTGTCACGACTACCCCTTCCGATAGCATTATGGTATTTTTCATCCACGCACGCAACATATATTCAGCTGGCATTGTTTTGACTGCGAAGGTGGTCGAAAGGGTACCAACCTAAGGAGGGTGCACCTGTAATTCCTGTAACTATGCTCTTAGGGACCCCAACACAATCTAGTTCTCCTGGATGAAATCTTGGAGAGCCTCAGAGGTGACATCACGCACTATCTCACCGATGTCATGCAAATAACCCTTGGTTAGGGTGATTAGGTCAATAGGCAACTTTGATGCCTCGACCTTCTTACGTGACCCTGCCCGCTCTATTGGGTTCTGGCACTTCAACTGCGTTGATGCAGTTTGTGGGTCTGCGTCTCCCTCTTTTGTTTCTGCTTCCTGCCCATATGAAGGAATCGTTTCATCCTCGCTCACCTTCATGGTTGCCTCCTGCGCTGTTGCTACTGATGTTGCTTGTTCCTGCTCAAGCTTTGTCTGTGTAGTGTCCCACGCAGCCCGTACTTCTACTGTTGGTGCTTCCTTCCTTTGCTTTTTGGACAACTCTATGATGCACAACTTGGCCTCATCCCTTTTTCTTTATGCCATCATCTTCTCAATCTCCGTGAGGTTTGGGGCATGCCACTCTGGCAGCCATGCCTCCAGTATGTAAAAAATGACATCGTCAGTAGCTATGAAGGGTATCGTTATCCATTGTTTTTTCAGATCCTTGTGTGCTTTGATATAAATATTATGGATGTCCACTTTGAATTCCAAAAAAATCTGTAGGGTATTGTAGATAGTGGGCGACAACTGCGACTTGAGGTTGATCTCCATTCTGAGGTTCATATCCATGAACACGAAGAATATTTTACTGCCGTGGATCCTCTTGGCATCCTTTGTGGCCCAGAGTGAAGCATACTTTGCTGCCTCTGGAAGGTCCCTGTCAATTAGCATCCCTAACTAAGGTTCAGTAGGCCCATAGAGCAGAAAAAAACATCAAATTCCAATTGGACTTATGCATTCCAATGGTACGCTGAAGTATGGTGACCAACACTTTATTCACTACTTCGACTTGGCCATTGGAATGGGGGTAATATGGTGTCAAACTATCGTGACACAAGCCCAACTGAGATGTCAACTTGGCCATCATGTAACTATGAAAATGAGAGCCATGATCTATGATGATGGCCTAAGGGACTCTGAATCTGGCAATCACATGATTGAATAGAAATTGACTAGCTAGCTTACTGTCGTTAGTCAATGTAGGCATCGCTTTGGCCCATTTCATAAAGGAATTAACGACGACGATGATATACCCATGACCCCTGGTCGAGCGAGGGTTACAGGTCATAAAATAAATTCCCCATATAGAAAAAGGGCCAAGGGTAATGACAGTATGAAAAAGAGAAGGCAGCGGACGCATCTTGCACTGGTAAATATGACATGCATGACAGGAATGGATGACAAGAATGCAATCCTTGAAAATGGATGGCCAAAAATAACCAGCATGAAGAATCTTCTGAGCAGTGGCATAATGAGACGTATGACCACCACAGGCGCCAAAGTGACAATCATTTAAGACTTTCCCAGCTTGCTCGAGGGTTAAACAACGACAAAGAATTGAATCAATGCCAACACGGTATAACGTGTCTCCAATAATATGATATGGTTGAGAATGATGGCGAATATGTCGCCAAGCATCCTTAGACAAGTTAGAGTGAAATGAAGATGTTTGGAGGTAAACAACGATGTCACTATACTAGGGATTGAGGGTGCTAATCAAGAAAAGTGTATCATCCATAATGCGGTTCTCTATCTGAGAGGGAGCAGAAGCAGATGGTAAGGAAAAAATCAACTCAGTGAAAACCAGTGACTTCATAGATTTGGCAGTAGTGAACTCCAAATCAAACTCCTGGAGGATAATGATCCACTTGGATTATTTTCACCCCAGCAATTGACATGACACAATATATGTCATTGGCTTGCAATCAGAAATCATGGTTGTGGTATGCAACAAAATGTAATAACATTGAATAGCCTAAATGGCTGCCAAGGCCAACTTCTCGAAAATAGCATAGTGAATCTTGATGTCAAGAAGGTTCTGGATAAGATAATATATGACATGCTCAAAATCATCATCGTCATCCTATACCAAAACCATGTCAATGGTACTATCAGCGGCAACTAGATAAATCGAGTAATCCTGGTGATAGTTAGGAGGACACAACAAAGGAATAGAAACAAGAAGGGTCTTGAGTTGCTCAAATGACTTTTGGGAATTTCATCCCAAACGAATGGAATGTCATGCTTAAGTAGACATGTATAACCTTTAGCGACCTCGGCATAGTTATGGATGAAACGATGCTAGAAATTACCCTTCCCTTGCACACTCTGCAACTGGTGCAAAGTAGTAGGAGGCGAGAGATTCAAAATAGCTTTGAACTTGAATGGATCGATATGAATACCCTCCTTAGAAATGAAAAACCCAATGATTCTACTGGAATCAACACAAAAGACACATTTTTGCAGATTGAGACGAATATTATAATGTCTACAACGAAGAAAAATCTGATGGAGGTGGTCCGAATGGTCTTCACATTTAGCTGAATGAGCAGGAAAATCGTCGAGATAACGTTGAACAATGTGTCTAATATCATGAAAAGAATAGGACATTGCTATTTGAAAATTCACACCGGCATTCTTCAGACCAAAAGGAAGCTTTTTATAAGAAAAAGTACCCCACGGATAGATAAAGGCAATCTTGTGTTGATCAGTGGGTAAAATATTGATCTACTTATAACCAGAGAAGCCGTCCATAAAAGAGAATCTTTCACTCCCAGCATAGTCATCAATAAGCTGGTCAATAAAGGGAGTGGGGTAGTTATCTTTCGAACATGCACGATTAATATCATGATAATCAACACAAACTTGAATAGTGCCCTACTTTTTAGTCACAGGGACAATGTTAGAGACCCAGTCTATCAATGGAATAGGGTAAATGAACCTAGCCTTGAGAAGCTTTTCAAGCTTTCCTTTAATGGCAGCAGCCTTTCTTGGGTGCCCAGGACATAAACATTGATGAACTGGTTTCGTATCAAGATACGTAGGGATCTCATGCACCACAATACTCAGACCTATACTGGGCATTTCTTCATATGACCAGGTGAACACGTCATGAAACTCTTGGAAGAGACTAGTGTAAATCTCGGTCTCCTCGGGAGAACAACATACTCTAATGTGAATATTTCCGACAACCCTGGTTTAATAGAGATGTTGATAGGCATGGTTTGCATGATATTTCCCATGTTCCTTCTGAAGCAGTTGAGAAGGAACATGAGAAGCAAAATTATCTAGATAGGGATTCATGGCCCCAAAAGCTAGGAAGAAAAGAGGAACGATGATGACTATCAACCTAAGGAGGATCCTCAAAAGGAAAAGTTTCAAGAATAGCCTCATTAGAAGGAAATATCTCTTGCAAAGGATCAGGAGAAGCAATATCTCCAAGCTAAGGGGATTGCACATATGTGTCAAGATATCTACTCGAAGGAGTAGAGTAAGAAGAAGAAACCGAAGCTGAGATGATTTCAACATAGTTAAGTTCAGCAGGGCTTAACGACATAACATCACGCCAAGAATCTACCTGATCGAGAGGAGGAATCACCCAAGGATCAACGTTAACAAAAATCATATTAACGGAGGTGACATTAGGGGTGGGAGTGGAAAAATTCCCATGAGGGCAGGAGCTTTAAAGAGCCCTGCACCCACACTCTCATAAGGAATACTAGTATGCTCCACATATGGAACATTGCCTTCCGAGGAAGAGTAGCAAAGAAGGAGAACTGATCAACTGTAACAATTTTCCCCTGATGAGGAAAATGGAGTACACGGAATAGCGAAGAAACAACAGCATGCATAGCATACGTCCAACTTCGACCCAGTAGAAGGTTGTAAGTCAAATTGGCGTCGACAACCTCTACTTTGACGTTAACTGTCTTGCCTTCCAAGGTGATAGGAAAACATGAGAGAATATCAAACAGATGAGAATCTCTTCCATCAAATGCCTCTAGGGTATTCGAAGATTGACTCAAAGAGGGAGAACCAATGGCTTTCCAACAAGCAATAGGCATAATGCAGGTCGAGACTCCTTCATCGATAAAAGTATGATGAATAGTCTTTGAGTTAATAAAAACCTGAATGAGAAAAGCAATTTGGTGAGGCAAACACGGCACATGATTTTCAAGATCGAAAGTAATCAACTCAGAATCAGCCAGATCAATTACACCAATGGCAAATAGTAATGACTTTCATTGGGGAGGACAAATCTAGAGAACCTCCAATGCAGACATAGCTAAAGGAGCTTGGGCTAGACCTTTGATAATACTATAGTGCTGTGTAGCATGAGCATTGGGAATATAGGAAGATTTCTGGAGAATTCCTTTAGTAGGTGGTCAAATGATGGACTCATTACTAGGCCTTTCAATATGAAGAGGGAAAAAATTGGATGGGGGAACACTAGAAGGTACTTCAGGTTCTTTCACAACCAGCGTAGCATAATATTTCGATCGAGTAGACACATGAATAGTAATAGTCTTGGCCATAAAGACCTAGGAACTAGGTGAGGAAGAGGATTGAGGTTGGTCCATCATTTGACTTTGCTAGGAAGGAAAAGGTTCTTTAAGCACAACAGGAATCCTTGAAGTCCCCTTGAGCAAACGAATTACCTCAGATCATCGAGGACAATCTTTAGTGAAGTGATCCTCATCACAGATAACACAAGGATACTTAGGTTTGTGTTTAGAACCATCATTGGTAGGAGTCTTAGGATTTTCTTTCTTTGGTGTGTCAGACTTATTTTTACCTTTCCCTTTCTTCTTACCCTTCGAATTTTTCTCTGCCATGGTGTATTGGATGGCATTAACTTATGATGCTTTCCGAGGATTGGATGGAGACTGAGAAGTAGCTTCAGTAGGAGCAATGGATTTCTTCTTTGTAGGAGTAGTGGAAGACTTTTGAGAAGACTGAGTGATGGAACCAATAACACCATCGACACAAGGTGTCGGCAGAGCTTTAGAAGTTCTAGGTCATGGAGCATCGGGTAAGACGTCATAAAGCATGCCAGATTGGGAATATACCAAATCAAGATATTGAGCACGCACGATGGCTTTCTCTTTAGTAACACATACCACCATTGAAATATCTCTGGCTATTGGACCGACAAAAGAGGTAGTGAACCAATTAGTCAATAGCTGATCAATAATCCAGAACTTGATCAAACAGTGATGCCTTCTCCATTCATGAATATGATCAGAGATGTGGGTAGTCGTGTCTTGTTTTATAGAAGTAAGAAGATGCGTTCCCATTTCATAGTGAATCGGTAACTAAAAATGTGTAAGGAATTCCATCGTGAGAGAATTAAAATCTTGGAAAGTCCCATGAGCAAGCTCAATGTACCACTTTGCAGTGGAACCAGTAAGAGCCCTTTGGAAAAGACAGAGACGAATAGAATTGTCAGGCCAGGAATTGGATGAACACCAAAGGTGATAAGTCATGACATGTGTCTGGCGGTCTTCTCTAGACTTGCCTTCAAACTTAGGACAGTCACCAGGGTTATTGGTTGGAACAGGTGGCCAATATGGATTATGATTTATAGGATCATTTGTCAACTTCGACACATCGGGCAGTTCCAAATTCGCAAGAAAATGTAACTAGTGATTGAAAGAAATCATGGGTCTTTGATAAGGACAAACATTAGGGTTCCAACCAGAGCCTTGTTTCCCCCATGGATCTTGTCCCAAAGGGTTTTGTCCATAAGGGTTATGGTTTGGCGGATTGAAACCATACCCCAGTTGTTGACCTGGATTTTGACCTCCAACAAACGATTGATTACCAACTTGACGAACAGGGGCAGCATATGGCTATTGAAAATTATAATAAGGATTAACCTAAGGGTGATGATAGTTCTGATATGGATTACCCTAAGGTTGCCCTTGGGGTTTCTGAGGTACTTGAGGACCATACTGAAACTAAGGCCCAAACTACGCCTGGGGCCCAATTTTTATCTAATAAATAGGTTGAGCTTAGAATCCCAACTGAGCCTGGGGACCGGGTTGAGTTTGGGGACCAGCTTGAGCTTGAGGTCCATGTTGAATTTGAACACTAGGTTGACTAATAACTGGACTGACCTGAACAAAAGGTTGTCCTTATTGAGCAGCAGGTTGGCCTTGTTGGAACTGGGGCTGACCTAATTGACCAGAAGGTTGTCCTTATTGAGCAATAGGTTGGCCTTGTTGGAACTTAGACTGGCCTAACTAACCATAAGGTTGTCCTTGTTGGGTAGCAGGTTGGCCTTGCTAGAACTAAGGCTAACCTAACTGACTAGAAGGTTGTCCTTGCTGGGAAACAGGTTGGCCTTCCTAGAACTGAAGCTGACCTAACTAACCAGAAGGTGGTCCTTGAGATAAAGGAGGTTGTCCCGAATACACAAAGGATGAACCTGTTTGGGCCAAAGGTTGTCCCTGAAAGGTTTGTCCTTGTGAGCCCAAAGGTTGCCCCTGCTAACTATAAGACTGACCTACCAAGGCATAAGGTTGTCCCTGGATGGGTTTTCCTTGTGAGCCATGGTAAGTAGTGTCATTCCAGGAAACCGAAGGTGGAATTTTCCTATTGATTGGAGCCGTCTGAGGAAGAGGTCCAGTAGAATACATATGGGCTCCACAGTGATCGTAATAGTGTGGAGGGTTATGCGGAATGGACATCTGCTGAGAACCTAGAGGGTTATAAGTTGGATTTTGAAGAGCAAATAGATATTGATCATACGACAATCCCCCTGGAATGGAATTTGAGGAGATAGGTACACTACCCATAGGTTGACTAACTTCAGATGCTAGAGGCAGAGGACAACCATCAATGGTTCTGAAAGATATCCCAATAACAACAGTGACCAGCGTGGATGTGGTAACCGCACTAACAAGAGGAGCTTAAGATGCCACACAAATGGTGGGCATCGATGCAACAATAACTGATGTAACCTGCATCCGAGGAATGGAGTTCATAGCTAACTAAGTAGACATGAATGGCCCTGAAGTCATAACTGTTGTACGAGACCATACAGAGCTTTGGTGTAGAGATGTAGAACCAAATATGTCAGCCAGAGCGCGATAGTGAAGTGGTAATGAAACATTCGGAAAGGTGTGAAAAGGGAAACCTTTTGGATGAAATAGATATTCACCAGTCGACACAAGGCTCTCTTGACTTCTAATAGGACTCAACTCATCCATGTCAGAAGAGGCCATAGGAACCGAAGCACCAGGGGGAGTAGACAAAAGATCTTCGTCTAAAAATTCCCAAATGTTGGGAGGATTCCAATTGATATCAAAAGGTTCCCCGCTCGGAGCTCGAGAAGCAAGAGGCTAAACACTTGGGACAATGGAAAGAGAGCCAAGAATAGATGATACCTCAGAACAGACAGGGGAAGAAGGCTCTCCGTCACTTGGTAATGACGATGGAACAGATGAGTCTGCCAGGATGGCCTAAACTCAAAAGACCAGGAGAGAAGATTTAATTAAGAGGGCTTTAATTCTTTTCAAGGATATTACTCATGAAGTGGCCAAAATTAACAGGTAGGATGTTGTAGTGGGAAAATAAAATTTATGACATTGGAACAGAACTTTGCCTTTTCATGTTTATAGAGTCAAGAAAAAGGACAAAAGATGACTCTAGTCTCCTTCTAATTTTAATGAACCTAAAAGGAAAACTGCTTAGATGATCCTTTTACTTTTAAAGAGTAAAAAAGGAACGAAACTGACTACTCTAGAATTATAGGCAAAAGGTTTACCAAAAAAATTGTAAAATTACATATACACCTTGGTAGTAAAATGAAAGAGAAATGACCAAGGACTTTATGTATGATAGCTAATCTTCCTAAATGTTGTGTTCGGTGTGTTACAATTCGTAAGGCAGAAAACCCGTCTTCCTATGGATAATAGGACTGTAACCTAATGGGGTATCCCATCATATACATGACAGTATAGGGATCACAAGTCCATACTAGTACTTATCGAATCACAAAAGGAGGAATCACCCAACCTAAATGAAAACAACAGCCACTAAGTTTAACGACGCTGGAACACGTCTCTAGCCTAGACCTCTAGATATGTTAGCGTTAAGTTCCAATGTGTTTTTAGATTAATTCAATAAATTTTCCCTGTTAATCTTGAATTAAATTTCAGTTTCAAGGCCCTACCGAATGTATCTTCAAAAACTCCTAGGATTCAACTAAATGAGTGAAGAAACCATTTCTTTTCAATGAACAACAAACTAAAGAAAAGTGAGAGGTTCATTTCAAAGCAAACAAAGTGACAAGCAAGAAAATGCAAGCAAGCCAAGAAAATGAACAACACATCCTTCACATTTCAATTTCTAAATGGCAATAATTTACTAGTGCAAAAGATTGTTCTTATTTCCTAACATAAAATGAATGCAATATTTTGATTTTTCAAATAAATGACAAGCAACCAAATGCAAAAATTCTAGTTTTAAGATTTTTCGAATGAAATCATTCAATGAGTAAAGAGAAACATTCTACTCTAAAATGAATCAAAGACTCAAAACCAAGAAGATGTTTCTTTTTGCAAAACTAGAAAGCTTCCTCACTGATCGGGAAGAAATGTGATCTATGCCAAGTGAAGGAACGAAACCAAATGAACAAGACTTGAAAGTTTTGGTAACCGAACGTCACATACCAATCAGGAAGATGAAAAAACAATTAATAAGGAGAAGCCTCAAACAAAGAAAGGGATCATGCCAAACACAACCCAAAGATCCAAACGAACAAGTAACCTAAGAAAAACTAATGTTTCAAGAAACCCTAAGGTAAACAGGTCACATAGTTCAAAAGGAAAAGTTTCAAGGGAATCAAACCCAGATTCAAATATTCTAGCAATCAACAATTTGACACAAGGTAAAGAGGTAGAAGACAGGCTCAAAAGGATAGGACACACTAGCCAATCAGCAAACAAAACTTCAAAATTGAAACCTACAGGAATCTTCACGAGAATAAGATTGACAACATGCGCCAACAATGAAATGTCACACCTCCTGAACTAGACACTTGGCGACGTCATCACCGAAGTACACCAGTTAATAGCACTGAGCCAATTTCAGAGTTATTCACGACTATGAGATGATTTAATCATGACAAAAAGTAGAAAGCGCAACTAATCAGATAGTGCAGGATCGACTATCTTCATGACTGCCATAAAATAAACTGCGACAACTCTAGATCAAAGGAAAAAAATTCAAAATCTGGCTGAAGGAGGGCCAGACCTATCACTTATGATAGAGGGAAGACTAACAGGAGTAGTCAAACAACCCATAACATGAAGAATTCATCCCAAATGTAAAGGAGACAATAAACAAGCAAAAACAAATCAGATCAAGAGATAAATACAAAGGCCCCCCAGTATGGTCGCCAATTTTTTATGCAGGCAAGTTCCCTCTGCGGACAGAGGTAACCCCCCTAGCCCTAGAGTGGGTCTAGTCACAGCAAAGACAATACCAAATCAAATTTCCTTAGAAAGTTGATTTCATGAAGGCCTACCTTCAAAATGTAATTCGATGAAGTCCCTATTTTGTTTCTCCAACTCTCCTTCTTCTAATCACTTGTACCTTAAAACAACATACAGAACACAACCATGAACATAATAGAGTACGAAAAAAGCAATCTACTCAAAAATTCAAGGAGCTTCAAGCTATCACTATGCAATTCGACATAAGATATAGGAAATAAGCTATTGGTTTGTATTAATGTAAATTAAAGTAGAACTTAAAACCAAGTCTTGATGTCGTAAGCCTCCTTGAAGGGTCCTGTTAGCATGTCTCCGCGTGAATTCACTCATCAACTATCTCCCAAAAGGACAAATAACTCTCTCTCCTACCCAAAAGGCTACTGCTAGAACATTCTCACAATCAAGTTAAATCCACTCAAAACCATCCCAAGCTAAGTTATATGAGAGGCTACTTCCACACTCTAGCAAAACTCTCTACTTTTACTATTGAATTCTTGAACTCTAAAACTACAAAGCTAGTTGATCTCAGTTATGGAGGAAGTATTTATAGGAGGACAAGCTTCCATAAGAGATGGGAGAAAGAGATTATCCCTTTGATACGTTGCAAAAAAGGTGGAAAAACCATTCCAAAGGAGAGAGGCGACCTCATCTGGTCCAACAACCATCCCTAGGACCATCCATGAGGCTGTTACACTTCAAAGCGTCAACGAGTTGTTTAAAAAAATTGCCAAAAGTAGATCGTCACGAGTGCAACACATAGAAAGAACAAAGACTTCACTAGGGCTAGTGAAATATTGGCCATCTTCGCGGGTGGAACAACTGTTGTCCCGTGATGACCCAAAAACATAGGTAAAAAGGGGTCTACTCCAGGAGTAGTGAATTGAGGTATTCTCCCTAAGATGACAAGGAAGACATTGACACATAATTTGCAATATGACACAAGGAAAATGTCAATAACACAGACCGGTAGTGTCCAGAATCAGGGAATGAGGGGTCGATGACAAATTACTGTGTAACAATACAGTGATCCCTTTTGGGTTGAAGAATGTGCCTGATAGTTTTTCTATTGTTGTAATTGCATCTTTTAAGGAGTACATACATAAATTTCTAGAATTTTACTTTGATGATTGGACAGTATTTGGGCTATTAAAGAAGCATGTGGCGAGCTTAAGATTGATGTTGGATACATGTAGGTAGTATCAAATATCGTTGAACATGAAGAAGTGCATATTTTGTTAGCCATTTAGAATATTGTTGGGACATGTGGTTTGTAAACAAGGATTGATGGTGGATCCAACAAAGGTCGCAGTCATTGTGAACTTGCGAACACCGAAAATAGTAAGACAACTATGTACTATGCTAGGACAAACTAGTTTCTACAGGAAGTTTATAAACGTACATGCATAGATAACTGTGTCGATGGAGAAGTTGTTGAAGAAGGATGTGACCTCACAATGGAATGAAGAATGCCAGAAGATATTAGATGTGATGAAAGAAAAGATGGGAACTGCGTCAATTCTAGTTTTCCCATATTAGAAGAAAGAGTTTTATGTGCATTTTGATGCATCTTGCATAGCTTTGGGAGTAGTACTAGCATAGCCAAGAGCAAGGGATATTGATCATCCCATAGCATTTGCAAGTAGGAAGTTGACTAAGGCAGAAATTAATTACATCATGACAGAAAGGGAGGGGTTATCTATGGTGTATGCAGTGCAGAAGTTCATACATTACCTATTGGGAAGACACTTTAAGATGTACACAGATCATTCCACAATGAAGTACTTGTTGAATAAGCTTGTTTTAAGAGGGAATATTTGTTGATAGTTGTTATTATTCCAAGAATATGACTTAGAAGTTTTAGTGAATCCGAGAAGATTGAATGTTGAGCCTGATCATCTATCCAAGATAGAGATAGGGGAAGAACCTACAAATATTGAAGATAACATAGCCGATGCAGAGCTATTTGCAATTAAAGTCACAAATGATCACTTAGTAGATATTATTTAGTTTTTTTCCACAAGAATGGTGCCCGTGCCATACACTACAAAGAAAATGAAGGAATTGGTGGTTTGAGTAGCTGATTTCTTGTTGATTGTGGTGACACTTTTATAAAATGGGACCAGATGAAGTACTACAGGGATACATCCCTAAACATGAAAGATAGAGCATTTTGACAGAAGCTCCTGGAGGAATCGTAGGTGGGAATTATGCAGGGAAAGCCACTGCGCAGAAGATTTTGAGAGTCGGGTTATGGTGGCCTACAGTGCATAAGGATGCAAAAGGCTATTGTCAAGCATGTGATGTATGTCAAAGGATAGGAAAGCCATCCAAAAGAGATGAAATGCTACTAGTATCACAGGTGACTTTGCAAGATTTTTATAAATGGGTAATTGAATTTGTTGGACCTATTGGCCCATTGGGGAAAGGGAATGGCATAAGATATATCATTACTGCAACTAATTATTTGACAAGGTGTGCCGATACAAAACCGGTGAAGGATTGCAACACAAAAACCACTGTAAAGTTCATCTTTGAATATATATTTTCCAAGTTTGGTTGTCCGAAGATCTTGATGAGTGACCAAGGGACATTTTTTGAATAAGACAATTGAACCACTAATTGAGGAATTTAAATTTTACCATCATAAGAGCACTCCTTATCATCCTCAAGAAAATGGGACAATTGAAGCTTCCAATAAGATTCTAGAGAATGCATTGACCAAAGTGTGAAACATGAATAGAGATGACTGGGATTTCAGGATTCCAATAGTGTTGTGGGCATATAGGACTACATGCAAGAAATTGACAGGGAAGACACCCTTTAGGTTGGTATATGGACAAGAAGAAGTTATGCCTATGGAATACATTGTGCCAAGCCTGAGAATTGAAGTTGTCATGGATATGGTAGACCTCGACATGATGAAGGAAAGAATCTTGCATATACTAGCTTTAGAAGAACATAAATTCGTAGCAGGATTCCATCAGCAGGTGCAAAAAGCAAGGGAGAAAGCCTGGCATGATAATCATATCAAGAAGAAGATATTTCGAGAACGGGATATTGTATTATTATATGACAGTAAGTTCACAAAGTTCTGGGGGAAATTCAAAACACATTCGTTGGGGCCATATATCGTTAAGAACATTTTAGATGGTGGTGTTGTTCAACTTGCGAACTTGAAAGGTCAGATGATTCCAGGACAAGTGAATGGTAGTAGATTGAATATATACAGGGACAACTATGTCCTTGGAGCTTCACACTAAAAAATGAAGGGACAAAGTCTTAATGCCACTTACAGTTGAAAGTGGGCACGAGACTATAAACTACTCTACATGAAGGGACTTCGCTGAAGGAGTATTATAGCCTGATACTAAAGAGTATGACAAAGTTCGAAGGAGTTGTGAGAAAGAAGAGGTGATTGCACTGTTACACAGTAATTTGTCACCATTTGTCACCGTCCCTGTTACCCCTCTCCTGCATCTTGGAGGACTCATTCCGGGACTTGTGAGAAGTGACAAGACTTGAAACCACTTGCATTATTCACCTCTAAACATGAGCTTCATATGCCCTTAAGACATCTCCTGCTCATTGCCCTTAAAAACAGCCCTTTTTGCATTAGCGCGGGTGCCTTGTGTTATGCCCGCGCCAATGGGGAAAATCCTATTGAAAGGGCACGCCATTAGCGCTCTGTCCCAGAGTCGCAATCGCGCCAACCATTTTGGGCAAAGTTTTGAACTAATCAAATTCCTCTCTTGTCCAACCTCCTCTTCCTAAACCTGGCTCTGCCCAGCCTATTCCAAACCAACTATTGGTCGGAAAGAGTGTCGACTCGAGTTAACCACCTGATCACTCTGTTTTGGAAGGGTGTAATTCCCATGTTCTTCTCGTCTCCTAAGATTCCCCTGAGTCCGGAAATGACTCTCCTATCCTAGCTGCTCCCAAAAGTCCCTCTTCGATTCCTATGGAGCATGGGGGCAATCATACAATTCCCCCACCAAGTAGTTTGGCCATCTCCTTTGATTGGAGTCACCTGACCACTTTCTGCCTTCCATCCCATGTGCCTTTCCAGATTACGGTACTTGCCTGTGATAACGCAATACCTGGCACTGTTCTGGATGAAGGTGCGTCGGTCAGTCTTATGTCATACACTACTTGGCAAGCTTTAGGTTCCCCGCAGCTCGGGCCGGTCACGCAGAATCTGTTGGCTTTCGACGGAGGAGCCTGTCCATCTCTAGGAGTCCTCTCGAGGTTCCCTATTACTTTGGGAGGTAAAACCGTCTATATCGACGTCTTGGTTACCCAAGGTGTTTTAGATTTCAGTCTTCTCCTTGGTCGCGACTATGTTTATGCTATGGGGGCCCTTGTCTCTTC
>APFE030541849.1:164937-182210 GCA_000404065.3 Pinus taeda | reverse complement strand
TTAGTTTACTGTTATTGTGGATCTGGTTATCTGGGTGACTTACTGGTACTTGATGATCATTTGATGTTTATGGATCCAGTTTGAAAATTTATGAAAAGTGGTCCTTCAAAGAAAAGAAGTAGGGGGTTGTAGCTCCCTTCCAGGAGAGACTGGAAAACGAGAGAGAGTTGTAGCTCTTTGCAGGTTGCAGCCTACGTACTGGTAAAGGACTGCACCAATACAAGACCATTGTAAAAGGAGTTTCTAATTTGAAAGAAGATAGAGACATATTGCAGCAGGTGGTTTTCACCCACATTGGGTTTCCACCTTATACCTGGTGTTCTTTGATGTGACTGTCTGTTTTTCTTGTTCATGCTCATTGTTTTATGGTACTGATATGCAAAAATAATTCAAAGTATAAATAAGGAAGAATTGTTAAAAGGACTAGATAATACTGATTCACCCCCCCTCTCAGTATTATTTTCAACACAACTATCTAAGCTTATTGTACTGAATTTTGCAAAATCTATAAAAGGTTGAATTCAGATCAAGATCTGCTAGAAGAGGTAACCATAACCAACATGTTTAAATTATCTAAGGACTTGTTCAAGTTGATTGATGTCTATTATGAGGAAGCCATCACCAACATGTTTAAATTCTTTAAGGAGTTGTTTAAGTTCATCAATGTTTGTTGCAAAAAGAGTTATAGCCATGTCTGTGTAATATGGTCCCTACTACATATAGATTTCCAAGCAATCAAACCCTAGGACTAAATTGGAATGTAGGATGGACAATCATTATAATCAAGGATCAGTAATTGTTGTTTTAAGCATGGAAGGAAAGAAAAGAAAATTCATTTTAACAATTGATGGAATCTAGTATAAAGCATATAATATAATAGAGGAGGGGGAAGCTAAGTTATATCCATGTCTATGTAATATGGTATCTAGTTCATACATATTACCAAGCAATCAAACCCTAGGACTCAATTGGAATGTCGGATGGACAATCATTACAATCAAGGATCACTAATTGGTTTTTTTAAGCATGGAAGGCAGGAAAAGAAAGTTCATTTTAACAATTAATGGAATCTAGTATAAATCATATAAGATAATATATTAGAGGGGTGCAAGTGGGATGGTGTGTCCTATTTAATACAAATATAGAAATAATGTAAGGGTGGGTTGTAATTCAACAACAAGTAGTAATTTATCAATGTTTCAATCAAATTACATTCACATCATAACGTTGTGTTTTCTTTTACTTCATTTTAAAACAAATTAATAAACTATCAATATTTTTTTCAAACAATACCATTAAGTGAGAAAAGCTCAAGAAACAACTTTCGAGATCATTTTTGTTTGTTAACCATATCATGCAAAAATTGTAGACTATTGTGCCATTTTTGGTAACATAGTGTGGCACCCAGACATGCAAGTCAGTCTTAGGAGGTATTAGAGAATCTAGCATACACCTGTGAATACAAGAGAAATCTGGGTGAAAGGATGTCACAGTAGACACCTGGAAGAGAATACTTGCAACATATAGACTATTAGATTTCACAACTACAACTCCATGATACTTTCAAAGCCAATTTTACAAAGAAATCTTGCCTTTTGAATATAACTTCTATAACTAATTATTGGTTTTTTTTTCTAATGGAAAGGCATGTACGAACTCTTTAAAACCCATTGAAGCAAACTCCCCTAATATAATATTTCCTTCAAATAAATTCCTCAACATCTTACTTTAAACTTGCACTTCTTTTATTCTAAGTTCACCTTGGTTTCTATAATCTAATGATTAAGTTGATAAAGAAACATGTTTTCCATAAACACCAAGTTGTCCTCAACCCCCAGTGCATCTCTCAAAATATGCATGTCAATTATATGCATGGATAAAAAGTGTTAAAATAGACACCAGAAGCCTGAATTGGAAACTTTCCATCACCATCATAGTGTTTTAATGAACCTACTAAGAATCTATGTCCGAACATAGAAATCTATTGCATCAACTCATTGAATGTGTTCCTGTAAATAAGATTTATTCCAAAATATTTGAAGGATCACATCTGATGTTTCTTTGTTGCAATCACAAGAAAAAATAATGTTTCCATATGCATGTTATAATGGACACTATATAGTGTCTTAAAATATTGTCTGACCAAACTTCCTTATGTGTAATCTTGCACAAACCTAGTTTGGCAACAATCATCTATTGGAAAATAAGTGCCTAACCAAGGTGATGTTTCACTTACTACCTAGTATTTCCTCTAGACGAGGAACTAACCTCTAATCATATTTGTTTGTATAAAAAAATTCTTCATGTATTTAGTGGAGAATGTTGAAAATAGCAACAAGAAATGCTAAAAATAGCATTGCTAAGGATAGCATTTCAGGATATTCCAATTTTAATTTGTCCTTGAATTAAAATTGAGAATTAAAATTCGAATTTAGTCTCACCAACTATTTGAAAAATAATTAATTAATTCATCATGAGTTAATTAGTTGGAGAAATTCAAACATGAAGTCTTTATGAAGTCATGCAACAATTAACCCTTTGATTGAGGAAGTTATTCCTTAATTAAGGAGATAAGGATGAGTTGTATTTGAGTTGTAATTAGTTATCTCAATTAACTGAGTTAAGTCTAGTTGGATTAGTTCCAAACAGTTTGTGGAACTGATTGTGAGTTCAGTCAGTTAATACATGCATGCATGAAACTAGTGTACTCCAGATAATTGAATATTCTCTCATAAATATCTCATGCATGTCA
Source organism: Pinus taeda (assembly GCA_000404065.3). Lineage (NCBI taxonomy): Eukaryota > Viridiplantae > Streptophyta > Pinopsida > Pinales > Pinaceae > Pinus > Pinus taeda. The sequence goes on along the minus strand of APFE030541849.1, from coordinate 179,458 downwards.
GTTCAAACAAAGGCCTAGTTGAGATTAAAGGCAGGGAAAGTGTACTATCAGTTGTTAGAATTTTCCTATAAGAAAATCTCTTACATGCAAAAGGAATTCATTCCTTGAGGATTGCGCAGTTTTACAGTGTGTTGGAGCAATGTGTGAGATCAGTGTCACATAAGGTTACAACAGGAGCACCCAAGGAAAACAACGCAAGGAAATAGGAGGCTTGGAGGACAGAGGGAAATATATATGAGTTGTCTAGTTTGTCTAGGAGCAGTGAGAGGGATTATACTGAGAGCTAGATAGCTATGAGAGCTAAAGCTTTGTGTAATCCTAAGATATTTCCACTTGTATGATAATACAGATAGCAGGGTTTTTAGCTGAGGCTTTCCCCAGAGTATTCTTCTATGTTTCATGTGTGATTAATTCTTCTTCTTTGTTATATGTGTTCTGTTTGATCTTGCTCGAATCGATTAAGCTTCTGCAAGTTTGATTGTAGAAGTAGATTAAGTATTTTTCTTTAATACATTGCATAATCAGATTAATCTACACTAAGAATTTCTACATGGTATCGGAGCAAAGGTGATCAGAGCTGTGAACAACATACCGAGAAGAGAAAATATGAAGTTTGAAGTTCTTGATTGCAGGTACAAAATTGAATTCTTATCACACCTCAAAGTTCACCAATGGCATTCAATGGCTTGAGACTCGAGTATTAACTGGATGGCAGCTCGAATTACATAGCATGGAAGGATCGCATGGAAGCGGTATTAGAAGGCAATGGTTTGAAGGATTTCATTGATCAAGAAATCCCCAAGCCAATAATAGCTAATGCCCAAGAATTGGCGGAATGGAAGAAGTGTGTAGCGAAGGCGAGGAGGATTCTTCTGGAGGGAGTTCGAGACCATATTGTCTCGAGTCTCCATGGGAAGGAGACTTCATTTTCAATGTGGAAGACATTGAAGGACCTATATCAGAACAGTAGTGACAAGAGGAAACTGGCGCTTAACGACAAGCTTCAGAAAATCAAGTGTGAAAAGGGCGACACTATTTCTACATATCTGAACAAGCTCACCACCTGTAGAGATGAGCTTGGAGGTGTAGGAATAATGACAACCGATGATGATATGGTGAGTCTTTCTCTCCTCGGTCTTTCTAAGAGCTGGCATAGCTACCAGGACTCAGTGAATGGAAGAGAGAAACTGTCGGATTGGGAATGACTGTGGTTGGATTTGATGCAGGAGGAGATCAGGAGGAGCACTAGAGATGGTTCTTCATCTAAGCATGATGATGAAGAAAATCTAGCCTTAGCAAGTAAGGTAAGGAAAGGGAAAGGGAATGATTTCCATTCCAAATCGAGTTTTTCTCATGGTGGGAAGAATATTGACAAATCTAAAGTGAGATGCTTTAATTGTCATGAGGTGGGCCATTATGCAACTAATTGTCCATTGAAGAAATCCAAGAAGGGATCCTCGAAGGGATCAGTAGGTGAGGTATTGGCCTCTCAGTTCGAATTGGATTTTACCCTCATCGCATGTATGGTTCCATCGATGGTGGGTTGTGTTTGGTACCTGGACAATGGAGCCTCATTCCACATGACCGGCGATAAGAGTTTATTCAATACCTTGGAGGAGAAAGACCTCAAGATGCGCATAGAGATGGGCGATGATGGAAAGTACCATGTTTCAGGTGAAGGTACGGTTGTGTTTCAGAGGGAGCATGGAGCTCCTCTCACCCTGATTGATGTAAAGTATGAGCTTGGAGTTAAGAAGAACTTGGTATCGGTTGCAATGTTGGAAGACAAAGGCTATGATGTAGTCTTCAGTAAAGCAAAGGCGTTCCTGAGACACATAGCCATAGGTAAGACCAAGAGGATTGGGATTCGAGTGAAGAATCTCTACAAGATGGAGGTAGATGATTGTGCTGCATTGATTTCGAAAGCAGAATTGGTGCAAAGCCAAGACATTGGTGAGTTATGGCATAGGCGGTTGGGCCACTTGCATCATGGGGCCTTGAAGATAATGCAATAGATTTCTACTGAACTTCCCAAAGGTAAACTTGAGCAAGTGGACACATGCAAAGGTTGTACCTTAGGTAAGTATGCAAAATATTGCTTTCATGATCGAGACAGTCGAGCTGAAGCAATCTTGGAGCGAGTTCATACAGATGTGCGTGGACCATTCTCAACAGCCTCCACCACGAAACAAAGGTATAATGTGATTTTCATTGATGATTTTTCTCATAAATGTTGGATCTATTTCATGCAAAAGAAGGATCAAACCTTCTCAAATTTTTGTGAGTTCAAAGCTTTGGTTGAGAGAGAATCAAGAAAGAAGATCAGGGCCTTGAGAAGCGACAATGGTGGAGAGTATGTCTCTCAAGAGTTTAAGACTTTTGTGCAGCAGAAGGAATTAAACGGGAGTTGACGGCACCCCATAACCGACAACAGAATGGGGTGGCCGAAAGGAAGAACAGAACAATTGTGGGGGTAGCTCGATCGATGCCACATGAGCAAGGTATACCACTTCATTTGTGAGCTGAGGCATGCAACACGACAGTCTATTTGCAGAATAGAAGCCCTCATCACATACTTAGGATGAAGACACCAGAGGAAGCTTTCTCCGGGAAGAGACCAGATGTGGGTCAGTTTAGGATCTTTGGCTCATCAGTATATTGCCATGTGACCAAGGATGCCTGGAAGAAAATTGAGCCAAAAGCTGAGTTGGGGATACTTGTGGGGTACACTGATACACCCCACAACTATCGGGTGTATTTTCCTACCAGTCGGAGGACAATGGTATGCAGAGATCTAAAGTTTGATGAGCAGAAGGCCATGCGAGTTTCCCTTTAGAGGGAGATCCAACTACAGGTTGTGGAGGAACTTTTGGTTCCTAAGGAGGAGGAGCCTTAGACTAATGTAGAGCAGCCACATGCAGAGGTTCCATGAGTGGAGACATCCACTCAAGCAAAGTCTTCCAGAGATGGGCGGAAGCGCACGAGAGAAGCTGGCAGATTGTTGTAGGATGCGAGAGAGAATGTGGGAGAACCATATTCTCAACTTAGACAAAGGAGGTCACCTGATAGGTACACTAGATACATGGCCCTTGTTGGGGAATGTGTTGAGACTGAGCCATCTTCCTTCGAGGAAGCAGTGCAGCAGCCAATTTGGGTTGATGCTATAGTGGAGGAGTATGACTCCATAGTTCAGAACAGTGTTTGGGATGTTGTTCCAAGACTGAAGAACAAGTCAACTGTGAGTTCCTGTTGGCTTTACAAGGTAAAGCAAGTTTCTGATGGTAGTGTGGAAAAGCATAAGGCAAGGTTTATTGCTGATGGCTTTTCACCGGTCGAGGGGATCGACTATGATGAGACTTTTTCTCCTATAGCAAGGTACTCATCTATTAGATCGATGTTGGCACTATCAACATAGATGGGTTGGAAGCTCCATCAGATGGATGTGAAGACTGCCTTCCTCAATGGCAAGATTGAGGAAGAGGTGTACATAGAGAAAACATAAGGTTTTGAGACCTTCGATCGTGAGTTGCATGTGTGCTGACTCAAGAGAGCTTTGTATGGGCTGAAGCAAGAACCTCATGCTTGGTACACCAGGATTGAAAACTACTTCACCGGGTTGGGCTTCACAAAGAGTGAAGCGGATGTGAACTTGTACCACATCATGGTGGAAGGTAAGCAGTTGATCATTGTTCTTCATGTTGATGATTTGATATTGACAGGTGATGATCAGTTGATAATGTCTTGCAAGAGAGTTCGAGATGAAAGACATAGGTCTCATGCACTACTTTCAAGGCACGGGAGTGTGGCAGAAGGATGGGGAATTGTTTGTGTCTCAAGTTAAGTATGCTAGTGAGATACTCAGGAGATTCCACATGGAGAAGTCCAAGCCCATGCAGACTCCTCTAGCAGGTAACTAGAGGAAGGAGGATGCTACTTTAGGAGAGGTAGGAGAAGCTATTGTGTATCGGCAACTTGTGGGTTCATTGATGTACTTAGTGAACACATGACCAGATTTGTGTTATGCGGTGAACCAGCTGAGTCAAGCTATGCTTCAGCCTACCAAGTTGTTTTGGAAGGTAGCTAAGCATGTTTTGAGATACCTCAGAGGCAGATATCAATATGGATTATGGTACAGACGGTCAGAGGGAGTGAAGCTACAGGGCTTCACAGATGTAGATTGCACAGGGAATCCATTAGATCAGAAGAGAACATCAGGAGGAATTTTCAACCTTGGTTCAACTGCAGTTTCTTGGTACAACAGGAAACAAAGGTTAGTTGCACTCAGCTTAGCAAATGATGAATACATGGCTGCAAGTCAGGCAGCATGTGAGGCCATTTGGTTGCGGAAAATTCTAGTTGGTTTGTTTGATTAGAGGATGGATCCAACTACGATCTATTGTGATAATTAGAGTTGTATCAAACTCTCTAAGAATCCAGTATTTCATGACAGTTCCAAGCATATTGACATTCAGTATCATCATCTCAGAGACTATGTGGCGAGGAGGATCATGTTGTTGCAATATATTTCGACCGAGGAGCAAGATGCTGACATTTTGACTAAGGCATTGTCAAAGTGTAAATTTGAGTTCCATAGAGACAGGATCAGGGTGGTAGATAATCCCTTTCTTGTCGAGAGGGAGTGTTGAAAATAGCAACAAGAAATGCTAAAAATAGCATTGCTAAGGATAGCATTTCAGGATATTCCAATTTTAATTTGTCCTTAAATTAAAATTGATAATTAAAATTCGAATTTAGTCTCACCAGTTGTTTGAAAAATAATTAATTAATTCATCCTGAGTTAATTAGTTGGAGAAATTCAAACATGAAGTCTTTGTGAAGTCATCCAACAGTTATCCCTTTGATTGAGGAAGTTATCCCTTAATTAAGGAGATAAGGATGAGTTGCATTTGAGTTGTAATTAGTTAGCTCAGTTAACTGAGTTAAGTCTAGTTAGATTAGTTCCAAACAGTTTGTGGAACTGATTGTGAGTTCAATCAGTTAATGCATGCATGCATGAAATTGGTGTACTCCAGATAACTGAATATTCTCTCATAAATAACTCATGCATGTCAGTTCAGACAAAGGCCTAGTTGAAATTAAAAGAAAGGATAGTGTACTATCAGTTGCTCGAATTTTCCTATAAGAAAATCTCTTGCACGCGGAAGGAATTCATTCCTTGAGGATTGTGCAGTTTTACAGTGTGTTGGAGTAGTGTGTGAGATCAGTGTCACACAAGGTTATAGCAGGAGCACCTAGGGAAAACAACGCAAGGAAATAGAAGGCTTGGAGGACAAAGGGAAAGATATATGAGTTGTCTAGTCTGTCTATGAGCAGTGAGAGGGATTGTACTTAGAGTTGGATAGGTGTGAGAGCTAAAGCTTTGTGTAATCCTAAGATATTTCCACTTGTATGATAATACAGATAGCGGGCTTTTTAGCTGAGGCTTTCCCCAGAGTATTCTATTGTGTTTCATGTGTGATTTATTCTTCTTCTCTGTTATATGTGTTATGGTTGATCTTGCTCAAATCGATTAAGCTTTCGCAATTTTGATTGTAGAAGTAGATTAAGTATTTTTCTTTAGTACATTGCATAATCAAATTAATCTCGAGTGAGAATTTCTACAGAGAAGGTATGTGAAAATGAAAATATCAATTTCATGTAGTGGAGAAGGCTTCTAAAACTGAGAAATATCAATCTCATTAGTTTATTTATAGTACCTATTTTAATTGAGACACCTGTTACTAATTTCCTAGTTTAACGGTGTTTGCAACTCTTGAATCATGAAATTTCTAGCCTAAAATAAACGATGTTTTCACCCTTTCACTTTGTTATCTTCAACTTTGTAGCCTAATAATTGCTTTCTAGGTTGTGCATATCATATTACCCTTATCTTTGCAGGTGGTGTTGCTTCATAAGTTGTTGAGTAAACCTTAGATACTATCTTTGAATCTTCACAAAGCACCCTAGTACTTTGGGGATTAAGCTACAAAAAATTCCCTTAAACACGAACCTATAAAAACCAAGTCAAGGTATGGGCTAACACCAACAAGAATTTCAGTTGATTTGTGATGATGAAACTCATGTCAATGAAATGTACTGCTAAAACTCGTGAAATTTCAACTATTTGTCAAAAATTGATCCATATATATCTCTTGTGATTATAGGTCTATAGCCTAGCCAACACTGTGGAAATAAATGATATTATGAATAGACTTGAAATTTAATTATTCAAAACTCCATGTTTCGATCAACATAAATTAAATATTAAATTTCAAGCAGAGGACATAGTTGGTTACTAATGATATCGTGAATAGAGAGTACCTTAGACATAACGATCTGTATATATTTGTGTATATATTAATTAATGGATAAACCAATACTTTTATAAGCTAGTTCATACTCAATAAAGATAAGGATTTAAAAGGAAGTTTATACCAATGATATACTTGAGGCCTCCAACTCCAAGAAATCCATCTCTAAAATGAATATACAACAACCAACAGGTTACACTAATCAAGTTTCATTGATGTCAAGACCAATACCTAAATGCTTAACAATATAATTTTTATCATACAGTGAAAAAAACAACATTTTAAATACCCTTCCTATGCTCACAAAGAATTCCCCCATTCTTGTCATCAACAATACCCTTCCTCTGCTCACAAAGAATTCCCCCATTCTTGTCATCAACAATACCCTTCCTATGCTCACAAAGAATTCCCTCATTCTTGTCATCAATAATACCCTTCCTATGTTGACCAAGATTTCTCCCATTTTGTGAATGATTTGTTTATTGCTTTTCCTACCTCTTTGTTTGTCTTCCTTTACTATCATAATTTTATCTTTGATGGTTTTTTTTTAACTCCTAAAGAATTGGAAGAAGGAGTAGGAGAAGGATTACCTATAGCTTGACGATGTAACCACGCTTGTGATTTCATGTCATCTTTATTTATCAGTTGTACTTCCTCCTTTAGTATGGCCTTTGTGTTTTGTTTTCCATTCAAATGTTAATGCTTGGAGATCTACATTTTGCAAGTCAATTTCATCTGATTACTTTGCATCTGATTATTCCTTCCTTTCCTCTCCCATTACTGTGTCTTCTATATTTGTCTCATGTTACAATTTTCTTCCCCATATTCCATGTGCTTTTGCTTGTCCTTTTGTGCATTCAGGCTCTCATTTGTTCTTGGCCTTTTTTCTCCACCTTATTTTTGGTTTCCCCCCACTTGTTGTAGGATTGAGTTTATGATATCATTCTTGTTGCTTGATGTTTAAGGTTCTTGCATTCCTTTTCTTGCAATTTTCCTTTTAGGTGTGGCTTTCATAAGTCCCTTCTGATATGATTCTTGAGTACCATGTGAAGGTTGTTGGTTGAAAATTCTTCATATCCTTGAAAGATTAAATAATTTCATCATTGAAACAAATGGTGAGAAATTAATGACCACCAAAAATTGTAAAAGCAGTTTTATGCATATCTCCTTCTACAACTATGCAAATATCTGGTAGTATTCCGAATCAGCATCAAATTTTGAAAAATATTTTGCACCAATAACATTTTGGATTATCATATCCTCACTTGAAATATGATATCGTAAAGGAATAGTGATTCCATTAAGAGGGTTATGGTTAGTAGCCTATTTGGGCTTACCTCTTACTCATCCAACATGATTATTGACCAGAAAATTGCACATGTGTAATGAAAATTGATTAGGCGAAGGAAAATTTGTTTTAACAAATCTTGAAGTTGTTTGTAGGCTTATTCCTAATAAAAGGATTCAAAGAAATTTCTTTTTTCTAGACTCCTCAATCATTTTTAGTGAGGCATATCATCATGTAAAAAATATAAATGTCTTCCAGAACATAATACTAATAGCTTGTGTTCAATATGGGGGATTATGGGAGGCTTAAATTATTTTTGCCTTTTGCTTACTCTATCCATCTCTTTGGCTCTAGAAAACTCAACTATATCAGAATAGAAAGAGTTTATTGTTTCTTCGACATTTTACCATGCTCTGTATTGTGCATCATATTTTTAGGAGTCTACACCACATCTCTTTTAATTAATTCCAAGCCCGGAATCACTAGAACATTTTTTTTTTCCAAAATTATGCCTAGAACTAGAATCAACCATTGAAAACAATGGATTGTACAAACACTGAAAGACACACAAGAATATATAGAAGTGCATTCAATATGTTGTATAAACAATGCAAAAGTGTCATCAATCTGCTGAATATATAATGCCAACTCCTCATATATTAAACTGTCGAGGAATCCACTTTAACCGTTAAGGAAGAAAGCTCACATGTAGTTGTATCAAGTTATGTTGTGCTCTTCATTATAATAACATAGGAAATAAGTTGATTCAACTAGAGAAAATAAGTGATTATTCTGCCAACATGGCATGCATGTTGCCCATGTGTTTGAATGTGAAACAACAATATATGTTAACAATCATATATTATATTATTAAAAATATATGAAAAATTAAAACAAATAACAATTGTTAGACATCAAGTGTATGTGAACAAAACATATATTATATAATTAAAAATATAAAAACAATAAAAACAAATAACAATTGTTGGGTATGCATCGAGTGCTTGCATGCAAATCCATGTGCCTCTGTGTATCACTAATTCTCTCTCGAATGGCCACATACAATACATAACCTCCCCAGTTTAAAAAATGTTTACAATGCTCCTTTGTCTGATTTCCTGTGTTTTCTGCCTTGCATTTTATGCATTAACATGTTTACAATGGTCCTTTGTCTAGTTTCCAACATTTTTTGCCTTAACCGTTTCTATAACAAAGATGACCCAATTCATGCAACAACATTGTTAGTGCTGAGAGTTAAATAGGCATGTCCTAATATGCTTTATGTCCAACATCTAAGGTTCCTACCGAAGGAGGACCTCCTTACGTGTGCTTTCCTAACATAGTGCTTGAATGCTTGCCTAAATCAATGCTTATAGTTTCCTGACTTAATCCATTTAGGGTGCAAAAACTTTATCAAAGAGAATAACACAAAACCACATTTAGGCAGAAGGTCTTAAACAGGGGAGTAGACCGTCCTAAGGTGCTTTGGCGAGTTAGGACCCCTCCATGCTTCGTTTCCTTACTCAGATATTCCTTGTAAAGTTGAGCCTTAAATAGAGTAGCTTGTAGGTTATGTTCTCTAATGTTCTCTATTTCTTTAAGTAGTTTATCTCTTAGCATAGTGAGAAATAGTTTGGGATGAAAGAAAGAAATGGAAGAAGAAAGGGGAATTCTTCTCCTCTTTCCTAGAGACATTGTTACAATGCCTATCTTGAGTCGGTATTAGCCATTGCAAATATGTGAATTCTCAACTATGGATGCTTCTCTCTTGTGTATGGAAAAGCCCCTAGATCGAACTGTCCTAATGTATCTTAGTGGTACAAACATACTGATGGAAGTTTATGCTTTTTTCAATGTTATTGTTGTATTTGTAATACAATTGTTGGTCTACTTGCGGATAAACTTGTCTCAACTTCTTGCTCCCTCATGCACAGGGTTGTGGATTTGGAAAATGAAACAAAAATTGACAGTGAAATTAAGTCTTAGTTAGCTTTTATTGCACAAAATCTTATTGAAGTGGATGCGTTAGCTAAGGCATTGGTTGATCAGAAAGATGAGGTATTGCTTTTATTATGTGTTTTTGAAATTTGGAATGTATTGGAATGTCATAGACACTTGAATTTTTTAGCATTTTTTGTTTTTATTGTTGGCATGTATTTCAATATAGTCTAGAGATAGTTTGGATGGGCATGTTGTTTGTCACTGAAGGCATTCTTTCTGGCCAACACAGTTGCACAAGCTTCAAGGAGGATGTCTCCAATAGTGACAAACGAGGCAATTTAAGAATGAGCTCTACAAGTCCTAGTAAGTACATGTAACTTTGTAGTTATAGCTGAAAACTTATACAATTTGTTATCTTCTAAACAATGAATATAGTTTACCTCTCCATCACCTTTGTACTCAAGTTTGTATGTTTTCATGCATCCTAATCTCTTGTAACCCTATAGTCTTGCAACCCTTGCAAACAAAAATAGAAAGAGGAGTAGAATGTAGAATCATTCCCATAATTCTAATGTGAAAGGAAGGAAATGCAAACCTTAGGAGCGGTGGTGAATCTCGAAGCATCTCTTCCAAAACCAGCAGTTGATCCCATTTCAAATTGAGTTTCATATCCCATTTTAGGGTCATGATAAGAACCCACCACAATGTGTCAGAACCGCGAGGCACCTTGCCTGGTTCCATTTCCCTGACATATTTATGAGTTGTAGAGCTTATTCCAGAGTGGGAAAGTCACACTTACAAGGTCGAGTTAGTGATATTTAGAGTAAGCCCATGACAATACATCGCATTCAACAACATAATTGGAGGCTGCAGGTAATCATGCACATTCAGGAACTACATGTACATCCAAGCCACATTATATACAAACATTTAATATTAATGAAGTAATGATAGAGTAATGTTAGCATTACTTCATTATGAAAAAAATATGATGATAATATGGTTATAAATTGTTGAGAATAAGGTTTTTAAAACTAGTTTTTGTGTCTCTCTGTCTTAGGAAGAGGCCAAATAAGATCTCAAAACTCTTCATTGACTAACAAAAAGCCTTATTAATATTTAATAGGTTGGGAAAAAGGTAAAATAAAACATGCATTTTAAATTTTTGGGTTTAATGGTTTGATTTATGTACATAAACTAATATATAAGTGCAGATCGATTACTCTAGTCCCTGCTATCTTATGGCTGGAACTGATAACATATTTTTAAAATAGAAGTTCTTTATTCATTGTTAGTTTTTAATATTTAATAATAGCATTATTAGCTAAAATTACATTTATTATGACTTTTAAGTATGCTAAAGAAATTTTAAATAAAAGTTAAGTTATATTTAAATGAATACCGTTTTCTAATAATATTAATTATTAATTTCATAATATATTATAAAAAATATATTAAATTATATAAATTTGTTTTTTAATTAATACTTTTAATTATAATTATTATTATTATTATTATTATTATTATTAAGATCAAGTTTTTTATATTACTATAAAAAAGATAGAGATAGATAAGCATTACAAGGTACTAATATGTCTCTTGAGAAACCAATCAATAGCATATGGTCAAAATTTTATAGTTTTATATCACATAAGTTATCAGACTATCGTTTAAACTATAAAATGAACCAAAAAATAGACTAAACCACAAGATAACAGTCAAGACAATGGCAATACCAACTAAGAAACTTTGTTTGAAACATTTGGCTCACTTGATCATTACCCTAGAGAATCCACTGACTTCAATGGTTGTGTCTCAATGTCATCGTCTAATGAAAAGAATCAAAGGTTACTAATTTCTTAGCAAGAATAGAAACTTTCTTATTTAAATTGTCCACTTTGTCCATTAGTTCAACATGCAGATCATCAATTTTTGTTGAGTGTTCACTCATTCTATAAGCACCCTTGGCATGCGAGTTTTAATATGTCAATAGAAGTTGATGTTTTGACATGTAGGAGGAATGTAGAGATTTGTTAAAGCTTCCCAAATTAGGTATCTAGTCCCTGGTGTCTCAATCAACCTGCATGGCGGGAATACATCTTCTAGCCCATATGACTTGGTATTCAACATAAAAAATCACTCTCTTAACCACTTAAAGGATGATATCCTTATATCTGGTCATGGAAACATGAGCATTTGGGGGGGGGGGGGGGGGTGGATAGGGGGAAGACAAAAAGAGGGAGGGAGAGCTCATAGATCAGGATGAGGCTAAGAGGAGAGACAGGGGAAAAACAATAGGTGCACCTGAAGCAAAAATGAGAGAGATGGAAAGGTAGCGAGAATAAAGAGTTAGAGAAAACCCAATGTTCAACAAACCAATTTGAGATACATGTGAGGCATAAGAATAGAACCTCAAGAAAAATGCTTAAAAGGGGAATAGACCACCCAAAATTAACGATCCAAGGTAGGGGAGAAAAGACGAGACCACTACTATTCCATGATGCAAGAAAAACACCAAAAAACAAGAAGTTTATTAACAAGGTGCTGTTCATAATATGGATGAAAAAGATGGCAAATATGAAACTGCTTAGCAGAGTTCATATCGATCTAGAGGTGAGACACTTTGTGCTGGTTAATTTCTAGCAGACAACCATAACTAAGCATACATGCAGCGGTAGCTCCATTGCAAACCCACATTGGCTCGTAATCCCTTTAAGGCAATACCTCCCAAAAATTATAACTCCAATAAATCCCCTAGGAGTCCCCGAGGAGTGTTCATCTATCATCCCAACATTATCATGGTACTCTCTAGTTTGGGATCAAGCTATAAACTTCTCCCACCACCCAATTTCATAAAACGCATTTAGCCACCCAACGAATTCCATATTTAACTTTGAGGTGTCTCTATAAATTGAATTTAGGAGAGAATCTCCTTCAAGTATCAACTTCTAGTAATTATGTCGATTGGCTATGATTAAAACATGTTCAAGGGTAGATAATTTTGTTGCATTATGTGTGTTGATTCCCAATCCTACAACATAGATGTGCACTATTTTTCCATTCTCATCTCTAAATACCCCTCTGAAACTAGTGGGTCTTGGATTACCCTTATAGGCTCCATCAAAATTTAGCTTTAAGAAACCCTTAGGAGGGGGGAGCTATTGGTCAAGGCTTGAAGGATTGGGATGGGAATGAGGTGATTGAAAAATGAAAGGGATTGATTTAGCCCTAAGAGAAAAATAATGCAAGATTCCTAAAGATCACAATCCCAATATTGATTTGGCCAGAGGATTGTGAGGATTTCTTCTCTTACTTTTCCCATGATAGAGTGTCATATTGTGTCCAAATTTATGACTTGATTTTTGAATATTCTTCCATTCCCTTCATTCCATAATTTTCATAGGATAAATCCCAGAAAAGATACCATGATCTATTTAAGATAGGATTGGCAAAGGGTTTGAAGCTCCATTCTTTAGTTGTTGAATATATGTTGTCCATATTTCGATCTATTTATCTAAATATTATAGCCAAGCAATCCCACCATTTTTCTACAAAACTAAAACTATTAAAGAGATGTTTGGTTGTTTCCATGTTAGCCATGCAAAGGTATTATTTGGTTGGGCCATAAAAGCCTCTTCTCTAGAGATTGTCCAAGGTTAGAATTTTCTTTTGCATGAAAATCCATATAAAGAGAGTCACTTTGTGCCATAGTTTGGAGTCCCAAAGATTCTTCTATTTACTTTGGATAGATTTTCCTTAGTGCCTACAAGTATGCTATAATCTTCCTTTAGATTAAAATTTCCTTTAGGCTGATGTCCCCATCTAAGTATGCATTTTCCAAAATGAAATTTGATTCTCCTACTTTCCAATTCCTCGGTTATGTTGACCTAAGATTCTAAGCTTATGTTTGTTGTCCAAGTCATGCTTTTCACCCATTGCCTCCATTGACTTTGGGTTTGGGGTTTTATCTAGTATTATTTGACTAAGATTTTTCCTCGTGACATTAAATGGATTTTTAGAGTATGTAGTTCTTCTTCTTTCTCTAGATTAGGCCATTGTTTCCAAGAGTCTTCCTAAAATAGGGCCAAATTGTCGTCTATAATCTACCACAAGCTATGGTTTTTAATGAGATGCTTATTTTTCCACAATGATTTCCAAATATGTGATCCCATGATTCCCCCCTCTAGTTGTATTAGCTTATTTTCATCAATGCCTACTACATATTTTTCCTTCAACATTTTGCTTCACAGAGTCCTTTGATTTTGTGCCATCTCCACCAATTTTCAGCTCTGAGAGATTAGGTGAGAATTTGAGGGTCTCTTAGGCCTAAGCCACCCAAGAGTTTTTATTTGTAGAGTTTTTCCCATGCCACAAGGGCCCAATTCTTTTCTTACTTGGCTCCACCCCACATAAAGGATCATTCTATGTTTTTTATTTTTTTGAAGAATGACTTTATGGGCCGCTACGGATGAGAAGAGATTATAGGAATATCTTAGCGTATTGATTTGAGAAAGGTGATTCTCCCAACTAGATTTAGAGTTATAAAGGTCCAATAAGATAGTTTCCTTTCCATGCTATGCAAAATATTTTCCCACACTTTTGTCTTAAAGATATTTCCAACCAACAGAGCCCCGATATATTTGGATGGAAGGGAATTCCTTTGAATGCCCATCAATTTTGAGATGTTGAATCAAATTGCAGTAAGGGTGTTGAAGCAAAAAATATATGATTTGAAAATGTTAATGTTCAAGCCCAAGGCATTTGAAAATTCATTCAGAATAGTTTTGAACTTCTTTTCTTCCCTTGCAATGGGTTGGACCATGATGAGGGTGTCATTAACAAATTGTTGTTGTGTTGATGGCGATTTATGATTTTTGGTAGATAATCGATTTAGAATGCCTTCCATGATAATTTATTTTATGGCTCGCCCAGACCTTACACAATGAGAAGGAAGAGATAGGGTGAGATAGTGTTTCCTTGT
>APFE030541849.1:139544-164807 GCA_000404065.3 Pinus taeda | reverse complement strand
GTGGTGGTGTTGTGAGGTGAACCATTAATAAGAATGGAGAAGAAATCTATAGAAATAAGTGTCATGACCCATAGTATCCAAGTTTCATTAAATCCATAGGCTTCAAGAATGTGATATATACATTTCCAACTAAGATGATCAAAGCTTTTGGTATCACTTTTCGATGTTGGAAGATAAGATTTTGATCATTGTATTGTATTTCAGGCATTGTGTCCACTCTTGGCATTGCTATGCTACATGTCGTTGATGAACAATTGAATGGTATTCTTTATTTAGCACTCCTCCCAATTGCGCTAGCCACTAGCCTAACTTAGACAAGAATTATGATAGTTTCAACTAAGGATTAAGTCTCCTAATTCTATTTGAGTTGTTACTTACTAGAAATTATATATTCTAGACATATCTAATTTGTTAATCATACTATAGGCCTTAACATAATTTAGGGTGTGAATATATCCTTGAGGAGAAGTATACTATCTAGAATTCGTCTACACTCGACATAATTAGTTTTCTCTAGGGAGATTAGTGAAGATAAGAGAGGTTTCAATATTTTAGTTATTACCTCTGGGACAATTTTGTAGATGGAATTGTAGAGAGAAATATGTCTAAAGTCAATAGGAGATTCAGAATGGGTAATCTTACGAACTAAATAAATGAAAGTTTCGTCCAAAGTAGAGAGTAGATAGGTCGATTTATAGGAACCTTCCACAAGTTTCCAAACATCTTCTCCAACAATATATCAACATTCCTAAAAAAAAAGTAATGAACCCATCAGAACTAGGGGATTTATTTTTGGGCATTCCCATTACAATTTCTTCATCCTTAGCTTTTGTGATCTCCCTTAAAAGCATTGCATTTTATTCATTAGTTATAAGCTTAGGCATATGTTTAGTAATCTTGTAAATAACATGTTGTTTTTCCCTAACTAGTTCTGTGAGGATGTCTTTGAAGTGATCCACAAGTTCATGAGTAATTTCCTTATGATCCTCAATTTCTAGTTTTTAGAATTCTTAAGGCTCAAGATTCTATTTTGTTGGTGATGTTGGATCATTGATTGATAAAATAATTTAGTAGTTTTCCCCCTTCTTTCAACCATTGACTTTTGGACTTTGCTTCCATAGGATCTCCTCTTGCTTAAGTCACTCTTCAGGTTTGAGTTGGATGATTGATTCCTTGTGATCTAGCTCTTTTGTTCTCCCTTCTTGTATGATTGTCTACTTAATAGTTTCCATTTCTTATTCTAGTTTTCATCTTCCTTCATGAGTATTTCAAAATTCTTTGATGTTCCATTCTTTTATTTTTCTCTTAATGTATTTGAGTCTTTGCTGAAATTGGTAGATGACAGTTCCTTCAAAGCCACATGTTCTCTCCACTAGGCTTCAATATTACTTTTGAATGAGGGTTTTCTTATCCATAAAGCATCAAATACAAAAGGTTTATTTTTTGGGCTTCCCCTCTAATCAATGAAGAGTTTGATGGGCCAGTGATTTGAACCATAAAAAGTAAAATACAAATTTCAAAGTTGAGACCTAAGAGGAATAAATGTTCATAGAGGAGGAATTTGTCGAGGCGTGATTGTGATATTTTTATGATCCTCCCCTTTTATTAGTCCATGTAAAGATGTCATTATTGGTTTCCTAATAAAATAGGGTTGAATTATTGAGGAAGTCTATGGAAATGATAACGTCCTCATTTTATCTCCTTATGCCTACTTTTTTTTCCTTGTAGTGAGCTTATCATGTTGAAATCACCTCCCAAGATCCAGTAATTGTTTCCAATAATGTTAGCAACGTTTCAGAGATGTTGTATGAAGATACTTTTTTAGAAATAAAGGTAGGGCCATATACATTGGTGATGAAACAAAGATTTGAGGAACCTAGTAGATGGATCTAACAATTATAGTTCTAGGATTGGCTAAAGAATATAGAAGGGATGTGTTGGTTGGATTCCATAGAATAACAATTCCTCTTGAAGCACCTTCAACATAAATTGACAATTTTTCCATATAGTAATGGATATTGTTTTAAGGGTTTCAATAAAACACTTACTTTCCCACAACATTAAGATATCAGGATTTTATTTCCTAATTTTATCTTTGTGAAGTATTTGTTTGGTTTTACCATAAATACCCCTTATGTTCCATGAAATAAATTTCATTGATAATTTAGGGGGGAGGGTTGGTAAGTTTTTGTCATCAACAATACCCTTCCTATGCTAACCAAGAATTCCCCATTTTTTGAATGATTTTTTTATTGGTTTTCCTACCTCTTCAATTGTCTTCTTTTATTATCACAATCTTATCTTTGATGATATTTCTTTTACCTCCTCCTGAAGTGGAAGAAGGAGTAGGAGAAGGATTACTTGTAGCTTGACGATGCAACCGCACTTGTGATTTCATGTAAGCTCTATTTATGAGTTGTACTTCCTCCTTCGGTATGGGATTTGTGTATTTTTTTTTCTATTCTAATGCTAATGCTTGGAGATCTACATTTCACAAGTCACTTTCTTCTGGTTCCTTTGCATCTGATTCTTCCTTCCTTTGCTCTCCCATTACTGTGTCTTTTATATTTGTCTCATGTTCCAAATTTTCTTCCCCATATTCCATGTGTTTTTTCTTGTCCTTTTGTGCATTTAGGTTCTCATTTGTTCTTGTCCTTTTTTCTCCACCTTCTTGTTGGTTTCCCCCACTTGTTGTAGGGTTGAGTATTTGTTATCATTCTTGTTGCCTAATGTTGAAGGTTCTTGCATTCCTTTTCTTGTAATTTTCCTTCTATTTGTGGCTTTCATAAATCCCTTCTAATTTGCTTCTTGAGTATCCTGCGAATGTTGTTGGTTTTGGTTTAATGGGAATTCCTTGAAAAGGTGACCATACTCGTGGAATTTCATGCACTAAAATGGGATCTAGTCATAGTCTATGGGCTATTCCCAAATGTCATCATGGTAATTGATTTAAATGCTTGTAAGGAGTGGTTTGGTCAGGACTAGGTATACACATAATTGTGCATATGAGCTGTATCAAAAAATCTTGGTGGTTTCCAATACCATGATGAATGATATTATGGCGTTTATATTTCCCTCCTGTGTTTCTTGATCCCAAAATTCTTGAGATAGTGAATATGGTATGATCCATACCGGTGTTGAGCTAAAATCTTCCTTGTTAGGGTTGAATCTTTTCACCCAGGGTGTCATATATGACCTTATTGAGTTTATGAATTATGGTACTCCCTGGAATATCCTACCTTTATCTTCTACATTGTTGAAGATCGATGTGAAATTTTTTTTTGACCCCAATTTGAGATCTATATCCCCCTTCAACTGCCATTTTTTTTCAAATCCAACCAGTGATTAATTTTTCATAAAGTGAAATGCATATAAAATTGCAGATTAATGTATGATCCTTCATGTATTAGATATTCTTTCCAAATTTATCTGAGTTGATTTCATACAATGGGGTTTTTGATGTCTGAGGGAGACATGAACCCATATTTTTTACGTCTTTCGCCTATTGGCCCTCTCGTTTTTCCTTAGTTCTACTATTGTCCAATGGTGTTATGGGAATCGTTGAAAGGGGGGTGGGGTGGGGGGACTTCTGTCAGTACCATGATTGCTAGATTTAGGGGTAGTTTGTTTAGATGTGCGGCTTGCCACAACATTGTCGAAGGAGTGGTTACCTCCTCCCTCCCAAGGGTGAGCCATGAAGAGTTAAAAAATATCGGTTGCAAAGAAACCCTAATTAGTTGCAAAGAAACCTTCCATCACAAGGGAAACCAATTTCATGTAAAAACTTAATTAATAAAAATTTTAATCATAAAGTTTTGTTAATGTTTTTTTGCTTATTTTAAATATCAAAACAAACAAAAAAAGTTAAGCTCATTATGAAACAAAAGAGTTAGGTTGATTTTTTTTTTTTTTCCTCAGTTGAATTCTATTTATAGAAACTTGTAATATTAAATAAAAGAGTTAAGCTCCATTAAATATGTGAGATTTTATCATTATTTATTTCAACTAAGAATGTGAAATATTATTATTGTTTATTTTGATTATATATTATTATAATGTTAATAATAATAATATTAAAAATAATGTTTAATATTTAATAATGATAGACAATGATTTTTTCTCCAGGATACAAATTTGGATGAGATTGTGATTTCTTGTTGTTTAAAATGTATTTTTGAATGCATAAATAGATTCAGCAACTTGAAAAAGCCTGTGGGCACTTGAACTTTGTAAATTAAACAAATTAAACTTATGATTCTTAAAATTTTTTGTTGAATTTTAGCAAATTTAATTGGAAAAAATTCGCAAAAAAAGGACCATTTTGTCTATTAGTTTAGACTATGCCTTTCACCATAATTAATAATGAATTTGAGATTATTATTTATTTATTATGATTGATTTTATATTTATTAAAATATGTATGTGTTATGGTGTTTTTTTCTTTTACTTTTCTGAGGAGAGAAATCAGCTTCCCTCTCAGTCTATGGGCTAAAGTGGAGTTTTTGGTACCAAACAACTTCCCTCTCAATGCGAGGGCTAAAGTGAAGTTGTTAGTACCAAGCCAACCCACAAGTATACTCACTTAAGACTTAATATGGCTAGAAACCAACACACTATTATTTATCAATGTATTATAGCTCATCATGCCACTAGCATGGAGTGGGGAAGATAACAACAATTCCACTCAACTGCTCGAGAATTATGGTGGTTTTTCTATTTTAAAAGAGTAAATTATAAAAGAGAGTGTCTATCCATTTTTTTGAAAATTTTTATTAAAAAAATACTATAATATTAAAGGATTTATATTTGCCTAAATAAGTGAATTATTATTATTATTATATTTATTATTTTATTAAATTAAATAGTGTAGTAATTTAATGGATGTTTTGGTCTTTTTCCAAGCATTTTTTCCAATCAATTTTACTTGAAATTCGACAACAAATATTTAAAATCTTAAGTTTGAGTCGTGCAATTTATAGAATATAAGTACCCTGAGGTTTTTCAAGGTGTTGAATCCATTTTATGTATTTAAAAATACATTTTAAACAATAAGAAATCACAATCTCACCCAAAATTGTAACCGATTTTTGGTGAAACAAGCTAAAACATAAATTGCTCCAAATTGAATATGTAATTTGTGTAATATTATTGTTTTATTTATTTATTAAAATATGTGTTATGGTGCTTTTCTATAATGTAGTCTAATTAATGGATGTTTTGACCTTTTCTGGTTAAAAATGCAACTTTTTGAAAAAGCCCTAAAATATGTAAAATGTTATTAATGTTTATTTGACTATATAATTTATAATTTTAACAATTTCGGAGATAAGAGACCGCTATGTCCATGGAATATTTGTACAAGGTGAATCTACTCGAAAGGATCACTTCTTGCTAGCTCAACCACGGAGCCTAACCCTAAGAGTGTCAAGAGAATTGAACCTGTGATCTCTCAATAACAGAGGTGCTTTAACGACAAGGACTCGACCATCTGAGCTAACCCTCGAGTCTAACAATATAAATATTGATATACATCAAATTGGCATATGATATCCCGTAGATTCAATACATAATTTGTGTAATAGATTGTTTTTTTAGCTTTAAAATATATATGTGTTATGGTGTTTTTCAATAGTGTAGTCGAATCAAATATATATATGTTATGGTGTTTTCAATGGTGTAGTCTAATTAATGGATATTTTTCCTTTTTTAGGGGCCTTTTCCCCCCTCAAAGAGGGACTATATAATTTATAATTTAATATGAATATACATCAAATTGGTTTATGAGATCCCCTTCTAAAGTCTACAAAGATGTTAATACTTTACCCCTATCTCGATTCACACTTGTGACCTCTTACAAGAAAGCACATGTTCTTAATAATTAGGCCTACTCAAGTTATACAAGATATTGAGAAAGAGTGTTTTTTAACATATAGTTTATCTTGTTGTTATTATGTAACATTCACTTTATTTTATTAATGATTAAGTGTTGAGATGGTGTTTAATTCAATTAATTGATTTGGTTACCATGAATAGACTATTAGGGAGGCATGTTGAGTAGAAGGGTGTTGTACATTTGAGAGATAATTGGAGGTTAGTGATGTATGCCACATGTGTGGAGAGGAGAAGGCACATAAGGAGGTAGAGGTAATTATCCCTCAAAGTGACCCCTTTCTCCCTAAGCATTCATTTGCACCATCTTGCCGCAACTTGACTTCCGTCCTAGTCCATAATGGGAGAGTAAGGCTTTAACATGGTGTCTTTAATGGAGGGTTACAACTAGAAGTGGAGAATTCATGAGTATTGTTGGTTAGACACCATAGTTATTGGTTCATTCTTGTACTCACATATTTGTTGGTTCATTCTACTTGTCGAAAGCCATGGGGAGAGTTGAGGCCTAGGATGTTGGTATTTAACACAAAAGTCTACTTAGGGGATTATGTACTTATCTTAGAAGATGACCAACAACAAAGGGGAGGAGTACTAGGGGGGAGCAAACCATTTATTGTGTAGATGTAGGCCTAGAAGATGCAAGGCCATCTCTGGTTTGAGGTTGAAATAGTGGATGGAAGTTTCAACACTCAATTGTGGTAGCAATTGAGGCTTGCAATAGTAGGTTTTTTTATTAAGGTTAAGAAAGATGTTGAACAACTTAACGCCAAGATAAGAGGATGCACAAGTATAATACCTAATGACAAGGTGGATGAACAAATGTTTCAATGGGTACTTGACAGAGGGCTTTCTAGGAACAAAGACAACATGTTCTTTATATTAGCACATCAATATTTTAATTGCCTTTACTGTAGAAGCTATAGGCACTCAATATTTGAAAATTCTTAGCAAAATAGAAGTTGGAGGTACTTAGTAGTTTGAAATTCTTAATAAATTAGAGAAACTAGACAAAAAGTAAAGGAACCTATTAAATGCAATCTAAGATTTGAAAACATGAAGCGAAGAAAAAATAGAAACCACATTGCCATATAAAAAGTACTTACAATCTAAAGCTTGAAAACATGAAGTGAAGAAAAAACGGAAACCACATTGCCATATAAAAGAGACTTAATAAAAACCACGGTAATAATGAAGCAAATAGAAAAAACCACAACAAAAAAGGGAAAACCACCCAACTTTCATTACTATTAACTCTACCTGGTTGCTATTAAAATGAATCTCCATTGTTCTAAGTTTTGTTCCTTACATTTTTAATAATTAAATTACTATATGTGACATAGCTTGATTTAAAACTAAACAAATATATTCTCATGGGATATTTTACAACTGTACTATGCCTTAATAATGAACAACCACGCTCGTCACCACTCCACAATGTCGAACATACTTCAAATTCGTTCTTAATTTGTTCACGATGCACTTTGACATTCCTCTTATGCTTTATTCGTAATATGTATATATATATATATATATATATATAAATAAAATTGTAACTACTCTAATATTCGCTACTCTGGTTGCAAAATTGAAATTCTTGCACACCCTTAAAAGACCATGTGTAAAGTTTTTTTTGACATAAATTTTTATCCTTATAAGAATTCGCCGGTGTCCAATGTAAGTCAAAATCCTTCCCGCATTTTCACAAAAGCAAATGCACAGAAAACCTAAATAAAAATAACACCGACAGCACGCACATCCACGTGATATATTTTATATAAAATATATCTGTAAGCGACCCCGATGTAAAACAAAAAATTATTGGTGAATTATGCGATGCCACATATAATGTGAAAATGCTAAATAATTGATAGTCTAGTTACTTTGTAAAGTAAGAAATCACACATATTCTATATTATGTCTTTTATTGAAATGGTACAATATGTAATCCGTGTTGTGGGCCCCATAGACTCCACTCATTATGTTTTAGTGGGTTCCTTCAAAGTTTTAAAGCAAGTTACTTTCAAATTTCAATTCATGCATGCTTGATAATTATATCTCTAACTTTATGTAATTAAATTTATATTCCTAACTTTATGTCATTAAATTTGCGTGAGATTGATTGTTTTTTGGACAATTTAATTTAAGATTTCAATTCATATAACTTTTAACTTTAGTATATCACTCAAATTTTATCCTTAAACTTTAATTATGTTATGAAATTGGATTTATAGCAAAGTTGGGCTTACATCATTGAGAGGTAAAGTGGTTAAATTTATATTCCTAACTTTATGTCATTAAATTTGCGTGAGATTGATTGTTTTTTGGACAATTTAATTTAAGATTTCAATTCATATGACTTTTAACTTTAGTATATCACTAAAATTTTATCCTTAAACTTTAACTATGTTATGAAATTGGATTTATAGCAAAGTTGGGCTTACATCATTGAGAGGCAAAGTGGTTGTAATTATCAACGAGGACACCTCTCAAATTCAAAAGAGATATGTATCGGCATGGGCTCCCTTTGAATATCCGGATCACCTAATAATTAGGAGAAAAAAGGAGTAGGGGAGGGGTACACCGAGTCCTTACGATGTCATAGTAACTTGGGAATTAAGGCAGTGTAGGTGTATTTTTATATTTAAATAATTTTAAAAATGAGTTAACCATGGTTGTAGGTGATATTTAAGATTAAAAAATATATAGATATAAAATTAATGATTTGGTAAATTTAACTTTGATTTTAAAATATATAACTTAATATTTATTTTTTATAATATTAAAAAATTAATAATATGATTATATTGGTATAATTGAATGAGTTTAATAATTAAGAATATGTGTTTTTTTTACTAAAGAAATTATAGTTTCAAGTCAAGTTATAGTTTCAAATTAAAAGTGAGGTAGAATATATATATTTTTAGATTTGAATAATCAAATTACTATGGGAAAGAAGGTTCCTTGTTATATAAACAAAAGGATGTCATACACCAATTTGATGTTTTGCTTGAGAGTGACCTTAAAATTATATTATTATTTATTATTATTGCGCCTAGTCTAATATGGAAGATATGTTGTAATGTCTTGTCTTGTAAACATTTTGACTTTGTGAAATTACATAGAAATCAAAATAAAAATAAAAATAAAAAATTTAAATTAATAAGTAAACCATTTTATAGGTTCAAAAAAATTTAAAACAAAAATAATTTCATGGTATTCACCTTGACTTTGTGAATTACATAGAAATCAAAATAAAATTAAAAATAAAAAATTTTAATTTAATAAGGTGAAAACATTTACTAGGTCAAAAAAATTAAAACAAAAAATTTTCATGGTATTCGCCCATGGTATGAGAAGGGGAAAATTTTAAGGATTGAAAATCATCTTGAAGTTTAATCGTTAAAAATCATCTTGAAGTTTAAAAACATTGTGGAATCTCACTAGTCCTTAATACGCAAACTATAAAATGTTTATTGATGTATTTGTAAAATTATTCAAATTTATAATAATTTTATATTGTAAAATTTGGGCGAATCATTTTTATAAAAAATGGAAATTGGCGAATCCTTTTTTTTTGGAAAAATCATGGAAAATTAGCCCCCCTGCCAATATTAGCCCCTAAAATTTGAGAATCCATGATATTGACCCATGGTATTCATGTGGAATATTGCCTATTTAAAGGGGGAAATTAAACTAGCCTAGATCCATCTTAACTCTTGATCTACTAAGAGCTGAGAGGGATCAAATCTCCTGACATGCAAACCACTTTTAAAGTGAAAAGAGATTTAATCCCTCTTTTAAGTATGCAATTGCAACTTGAGCGGACCTAAGGGTTAAGAATGTGTACTTTGTCCTCCAAGGTCATAGACATGTTGAATGATTAATATTGACCGAAGGTGATGAGACTCAAGGAATAAGGACCCCAACCAAATTCAATGGTTTAAAAGATCTTTCAATATTGGAGATGAGAACTACATTAAGACACCTACATCCAAGTTCAATTATTATTTTTTTATTAATATGCATAAATTAATTATAATATATTACATGGATAAGCGTGTTTATTTTTAAGCCAATATGTGTGTTTATTTTGGAATAGGGCTTCTAGAATCTTAATTTAATTATTAGTAATTATTAGGTGGATGACAGAGATTTAACAAAAAATGTTCTTAGTAGTAGTCAGAAATCAAAGATCGAGATTTGCGATTTTTAATTGAATTGATTATTTAAAAACTAGTACAACCACATTAAAAATATTAATGTTGTTGATATAGCCCAAGGCTTTATAAATATAACAAAAAAAAATTATTGCGACATGAAGAATGCCTTACCAATGTATAAATAAAAAGGTTATGGTTCAACTTTAACTTGAGAAAAAAAGGGATTACACATCTTATTGTAAAATGGACCATTTGCTAAATAAAATTTGCTTATTGCCGAAAGCTTCTTATTTCAAAGTGATATACACATATTTTTTTTTTAATATTTTTTTGTTTACAAATCAAAGTGTTATATATATTTCACAATTTAACTTATGATAACTTATATTGCAAGATGTGCTTCTTAAAATATAACTATTAATGAGAATATTACTATATCTAATGTTTGTGATAATTGAATGATTAATTATTTTTTTTAAGCCTATTATTATTTAAGTTTATTACTAGTACAACCACATTAAAAATATTAACATGGTCGATATAGTGGAAGACTTTATAAATATAACAAAAAAACTATTGCAGGAAGAATGCCTTACCAACGTTTACCTGATTAACCATGTATAAAAAGGTTATGGGTCAACTTTAACTTAGAAAAAAAAAGAATTACACATCTAATTGTAAAATGGACCATTTTGCTAAATAAAATTTGCTTATATATTAATTTCCCCATCTAATTAGAATATGGATTTTATTAGAATTGGAATAATCTCAAATCCCTAGGAAATTGGTGAGGAGAGAGCCATGTGGCACGAACCTAATTTATATTGAGAAAAAAAGGAATTACACATATTATTGTAAAATGAACCATTTTGCTAAATAAAATTTGCTTATATATTAATTTCCCCATCTAATTAGAAAATGAACTTATTAGAATTGAAATAATCTCAAATCCATAGGAAATTAGTGGGCAGGGAGCCACATGGCACGAATATAATTTTTTAAATTTATTAAAAGTCAATGCAACATAAGAAACTCGGTAACACACTA
This sequence comes from Pinus taeda, assembly GCA_000404065.3. NCBI lineage: Eukaryota > Viridiplantae > Streptophyta > Pinopsida > Pinales > Pinaceae > Pinus > Pinus taeda. The sequence goes on along the minus strand of APFE030541849.1, from coordinate 153,711 downwards.
AATCAATTGATAAGCATTAAGCCTAAGCATATGTGAGCTTATTCCCTTGAGAATCAATCTAGGCACTCAATCAAAAAAATAAAAAAGTCAACAGATCCTCTTTCACCTTAAGTTGAAATAAGAAGTCTTCTACAATTAATAATTAAAATAAAATTGAGGTAAAATAGTCAATTTAATGTTGGAGGTTTTTCTACTCCAGGATTTGACAATCCATGATTTTTTCAATGATATTTTTATATAAATATATAATGATTATGATGATGATGATTAGTGCCCACAATTTCTATGATCCAAAAGAAGGGAGAGAAGCTTTCCTAGACCACTATAGTTTTGCTGACTTAACAAGTCAAGAATGTTGGTAGTGTGACAAAGTTTTTGGAAATGAGAACGAATGCGAGTAGGTTGGTAGTGCGACAAAGTTTTTGGCAATGCCAATGGATGTGAGTAAGAGTTACACAATCCAAGAGAAAATGCTTTTCATCTTCAACCCTCTTAGTATCACAAAGTTGACAAACTCTTTAGTCCCAAGGTGTTTTGGGAATTGAACAAGGCCCTATTTCACTTTGAAGCTCATGTCGAGTAACAGTAAGAGTCAGACAATTCAAGAGAAAGTGTTTTTCATCTTCAACCGTCTTAGTATCACAAAAATAACAAACTCTTTAGTCCCAAGGTTTTTTGGGAATTGAACAAGGCCCTATTTCACTTTGAAGCTCATGAGAATTAATTCTTATCTTCGTAATGTTCATTTTCTTCTTAGCACTAGCCAAGATAATTCTAGTTAGCAAGATTGGGGTTAATCACCTCCTTATAATACCCTAGCTTCCTTTTTCCCTCTAACTCCTTATCATCCCACAACTTAACTTAAATTTGGAAGTAATAGTATTTTTAATATTATCTTTATTCTCCAAGATGATCTCCTTCTTTATCCCCGAATGGTCGAGCCAAGACTAGACATCCTTATGCCAACCTCACTTGAGCTAGATGTGGGGGTTTTCGCTAGAGTTAAAAGCAATTTTGGGGAACCTCTTGGCTTCCATGTTGTAAATGTTCTTCTTGTTCATGAGATACCCAAACATAGTCATGCTTTCAATGAGGGAAAGACTCGCTTTAACCAAGAAGATAGAGTAGAGAGTATTTCTTTGATCTTGAGGTTATATATATCTCTCTCTCTCTATATATATATATATATTCTACTATCCTAGATCCATTTTAACTCAGAATCTAATAAGCTCCAAAATAGATCAATCTATTAAGATACAAACCTCTTTTAAAATGAATTTTTTTTACTAATAAATCTAAAATTAAAATGAACCTAAACTATTAATAATTACTAATAAAATTAAAAATGAATTATATTATTTTTATTTTTATTTTTGATAATACAAAATGTATCATAATTATCAACATTTACTAACTATTTAATTTACATTAATAATAATATGAATTCAAAATTTACTATTTTTATTTTTCCATTTATATTTTATTTCTCTTCATTTCCCATTCAAAAAAATTAACCTTCCCATCCATCTCTATTTATCCTACTCATTAACTCATTAAGTATAAAATTACCCCATCTATTTGAAAATTATATAAAATATAAATCTCAATCTTTTAAAACTTATATAATATAAAACTTTTATAAAACAATTTAAGCAAATGTCTATTTATCCTACTCCATTACGTATAAAATTACCCATCTATTTAAATATATGAAATATAAATCTTAATCTCTCTTTTTAAAAATATATATAATATAAAACTTTTATGAAACAATTTAACCACATTTGTTGAGTGAGATAAGAAGGAAGTTGCCTGTCTCCATCAAAGATGGCGATGGCGATGGCAATTGATTTAGAATGAAGTTACCTCTCTCTCCATAAAAAAATGACGAGTTATGTCATGCGAGGGGATTTGGGTTATCACTCTTTCAAAGCTTTCAATTCGCCAAATTGAAGTTTGTGTTGCCCCTTTCTATTCAATGTTAGAGCAAAGATATAGGGAAGTTTGTGTTGTGAATGTTACACCATTAATATAGGAAAGTTTGTGTTTTGACTTTGCATATTTTATTTAGTATTTTTAAATAATAGGTATAATTATGTTTCTTTACGTTTATTTGTTGTAAAAATTAGTTGATAATTATGTAATTTTTTTCCTTTGATGTAATATTTATGAAAATAATAATTTTATGTTAATATTAGAATTGATTCGCTGTGAAATAAATATAGATGTTTATTTAGTATATTTTTTTGAAATTCATGTCGTAAGGGAGTTTTGTGTTGTTATTTTGATTTTAATATTAATAGATATTTTAAACATTATTTTTTTTGAAAATAGGATATTTTTTTAATACATTTTTTAGTAAAAAATATTGTTTATATTTTATAAGTGGAATATATATGTTTCATTTATTATATTAAAGTTTATCATGTCACTTGTGGGAATTCATTTAGAGTGGAAAGGTCTAAATCATTTCTCTCAGCCACTCCAAATAAATCCAATTAACTTTTCTTTTATGTCTAATTTAGATTATGAAATGATTTTTTCACTCAAATTCGACAATACAATCTCAAGAAAGATTGTGATTTTTTGATGTTTAAAATACATTTTTAAATGCATAAATGAATTCAACACCCTGAAAAACCCACGAGCACTCGAATTCTACTATTTTTTTTTTGAATTTGGCATTGGTGAGGTTACATCATGGTCATGCCCAAGAATAATGCTTGAATAAAAATTGAACCACTAACTTAACATCTGAAAGACATAATGAGGTCCTTGAAGTGATCTATCCAAAACTCTATAGCCCTGAATTCTACATATTAAACAACTTAAACTCAAATTTTAAAAAATCTCTACTAAATTTTAATTAAAATAAATAACAACTTAAAATTAATTAAAAATATCTATTTCACCATTTTAACCTCTATAAAATATATTACAAATGTACATCCCCTCTTCCTTTATAAATGTACATCCCCTCTTCCTTTATAAAATATACTATATGAATAACAATAAATTAAAATTATAATCTTTCCATTCTTTCATATTTAATAAATAACGGAATGAAAAATCTCACTTCATATCGATGAAGGATGAGAATACATCAAATTAAATAATATAATATGTTATCCACCATAACTACCCTATTAATACATATAAACATTACAGCATTAAGATAACATTACAACTAACATCAAAATATTATATTAAAATGATGACCTAATCTATACAAAACAATACAACCCACAAACATACAACATGCATAAATCCTCACTAACTTTAAGAGCACCCTGAATTATATTTATGCAGAACACAATCTACTAAATACATAAATACATACCAAAAAAATAGTAAGGCCATTCCTTCCCAAGTGGAAAAAAAACCTAGAACGGACCAAATACAGGGGAAATACAGGGGAAGCGGCTCCTGTTCATGCTACCCGATTTCCCAAAAATGCCCTCTCATATCATATATGGATGCCTACAGGAATGTGTTGGCTTTGTATGAATGTGTGTTACTAACGAATTAAAATTCCAATTAGGTAAGAACGAGTCCGAGTTTGGTGAAAGGCTTTCATTAAACCCCCGACGCCCACGCCCACCGTCACCGCTACACGGCCATGATTGCGGGGATTGAAAGCTTCGCCTTGGTCTCAACGACTCACTGCGGTCCTGATACCACCTAACTGTACAAGCTGAAGTCCCCTCTCGCCCTCTCCTTGCTGCTGCAAAGATCTCGGGCGGTGCCTCTGTGGACAATTGAGTCAACAGGCTTCCAGGAGGTTACGATAGTCTTATTTATCGCAAATCTAAAAGCAAAATCCAGAGAGGACACGAAATTCTGTTTTTGGACCGAGATTTGAGCTTTAAAATTAGATTTCATGGCCACCGATACCATGGTAGCGGATCCATACATGGACTCCTCAAGCGAATGCTCGGAATCTGAAGATGAAGGTACCGACGATTACAGGAAGGGAGGATACCATGCAGTTCGTTTGGGCGATTCGTTCAAGAATGGAAGATATGTTGTGCAGCGAAAGCTCGGATGGGGTCATTTTTCTACTGTCTGGCTTGCTTGGGACCTCGAAGAAGCTGTATTTTATCAACCCTTTTGCCTGTACTTTGTTTGGCTTTTTAATTATGTTCCGGCTTCTTTGTTACTTTGAAAGATCTTAGGCATCATTGTGAATTTCTGCCATGGTATTGGAACCCCAGACTTGCCATTTGAGCGTAGCCAGATCGTTTTCCTTTTCTTTCTCTTTCATAGAAAATAAAATAGGCAGATCACTTTTGTTTTCATTTGGGTTTGCAATTTTACACGCCCAGAATGCATGTTCACGGCCCTGGCATCAATTCACAACACCAGATCGAATCCAGGGTAGAAGTTTTCGTTCCGGGATTCGAACCTCAAACCTGGTAGCTTTGGGGTAAAGAGATTCGGATTTTTTCTTCATAAACCGTGCATACCCAAGTGGGTTTTGTTTTTAATTGCAATGAACGGCCCATGAAATCGAGTTATGTTTGAGTACTCGAACCTGAGTTAGGTTTGCATTGTCCCCAACTGTTTGCTTTTTCTCTTTTGTGTATTATATATCATTCTATTTAATTGTGTGGAATTGTCCTGCCTATGATCCTGATTTTTATCCAGGGCCTTACAGTATAAATTAATTTTTGGAAAAATGTTTGAGTTGTGTGTCTGTGTGTGGGTACAGAGATTTGTGGCTCTTAAGGTGCAGAAAAGTGCGCAACATTATGGAGAAGCAGCTATGGATGAGATCAACATCTTGAAGGAAATTGCAGAAGGAGATCCGGAGGATAGAAAAGGTGTTGTGAAATTGCTAGACCATTTCAAGCACGTTGGACCCAATGGGCAGCATGTTTGTATGGTTTTTGAGTATTTGGGTGACAGTTTGTTGTCATTGATAAAATATACTCGCTACCGAGGCCTTCCCTTGGACATTGTTCGGGAACTCTGCACCCCTATTTTAGTAGGATTGGATTATTTGCATCGAGAATTGTCAATTATTCACACTGATTTGAAACCTGAGAACATTCTTCTCTACTCTAATATCGATCCATCAAAAGATCCGAAGAATTCCAAGGAACCTCCCCTGCTTTCTCCTATTATAGATAAACCAAACCTACTTTTGAGGTCGTCCAGTACGAAAGACACAGTGAATGGAGCAATTTCAAGGACCCAGAAAAATAAATTAAAGAGAAAGGCTAAGAGGGCTGCAAACAACTGTGTGAGCAGTGTCATAGCTCGAGAAAAGGAATTAGATTCGGCTAATACAGACCACGGTAGTATAAGCAGTGGACAAACTAGTGTTTTAAACACAGAAATCATTCTGGCTGGTGACTCAGCAGCTCAGCATGAGGCAGACAAAAAAGCTCGTTATTCTGCCAAGATTCAGAGCCTGAAATCAATAGATTTGAGATGTAAAATAGTAGACTTGGGAAATGCCTGCTGGATTCATAAGCAGTTTACACCTGATATTCAGACACGGCAATATCGATCCCCAGAGGTTATTTTGGGTTCAAAGTATTCTACACCAGTTGACATGTGGTCATTTGCTTGCATAATTTTTGAACTGGCTACAGGTGATATGTTATTTGATCCTCAGAGTGCAGAAGGTTATGACCGCGATGAGGTAGAGTAATCTCTTTCCCAGACCTTCTTATGTTCAGACCCCTTTTGAATATTTGCTTTGTACAACTAATTAGTCATTGCTAGTGGCACTCTATTGTCTTATGCAAAAACATGTACAGCTTAGTGTTTTATGTGTGCTTATACACCACATGTATTTGTAGGTTACAATGTTAAATGGTGTAGGGTGATATTTCTTTGAAAGTGTTGGCTGAGGTCCATCATACGGCTCTTTAAGAGTGCTATATTTGATTGGTAATAGGAAAACAACGTCTACAAGTATGCTTTTCTATTTGGTTATTTTCTAATGGGCACGTTTGATTCTGTTTCAGGACCACCTTGCCCTGATGATGGAGCTTCTTGGAAAAATACCTCGTAAGGTGAGTTGTTATAAATGATTTCTTACTTTTTGAATATTTCATGGGTTATTTTTCTGCCTGTACACGTTTTTGGGGTTTCATGGGGCCTGAATCATAATATTACGGAAGTTTGTCATTATTTTGTGCTGTTAGTGTTAGCATCACCCTATGATGCAAACTATTTGTGTTTGAAATCAGATCGCCTTAGGTGGGAGCTATTCACGGGAACTTTTTGACAGGCATGGGGATTTAAAGCACATTAGACGGCTTCGGTATTGGCCCTTGGATCGTATACTAGTAGAGAAATATAAGTTCAGTGAGAAAGATGCTGATGAACTTGCCAAATTTTTATGCCCATTAATGGATTTTGCTCCAGAGAAGAGGCCTACAGCAGCGCAATGCCTCCTCCACCCATGGCTTAAATGCAAGATGGAAGACACAAGGGATAGACAAAGAAGGGAGAGTGAAGGTGCAAAGGAGGTCATGGAGAAAGCTCAAGTTGCTATGAGTAATATGGCTATCAAAGGAACTCAGGCAGGGTTCAGCAGAACAGCAGTGCCAATCAGGGCAAGCAATCAGCAAACAAGCACAATGCTCAAGTGAGTAGATTTAAGAAAAAGTCTGGTCTTCTAGAGTTATCGTCATAAGGATGCCTCCAGGTAGATACAGAACTGTACAATGCCATGCTGGTCGTCTTTCAAAGAATAACTCATTATATATTTCATGCTTGGGTATTAATTTAGGATGATTGATTTTATGGAGGCCTATTTCAAACAATCGTACCTACAAGTGAGTTTCAGTTACAAGATTGGTCTCGTTGTTTCAGAATCTAAAGAGCTGGAGTGTCTATCTCGACCCCCATCTTTGATTATATCTGTCTCAACTTATCAGGAACTTAAAAAGGTTCAAGGCCTTGGTGCCACGATTGCAACTCTTTGTCCTGGAGTTCAATGTTTAGATGATGTCAAGATTGTTACTCCTTGTCCATAGGATGCTCTGATTTATGGTAAGATTTAGCACAGGATGGTTTCTATTGGTTATACAGCGGTTCACTCTGATTTGTAAAAAAGAGCATTCACTCGGACTGTTGATGGGAGTGTGACTTGGAAGCAGAAAGGCACAGGCAAATTAGACATGCGCTTGGAAGTTTGTTATTAGGAACATGCTCACTTGGAGAGTGGTCTCATAGCAAATTTCCTAATTCGTTTTAGATGCAGCCATGTTATTCCTCTCAGCAATATAAGGGTGACTATATTATAATTCACTCTCCTCGGAGTGTACGTTCAAACCTATATTGAATGACTTGATTTGCGACAAGAAAAAATGTGTCTACTTACCAGCTGCCACCACAGAATTCAAATGGTGCAGCTAATATTATTTTGTAAGTGAATTTAATGAGATTTTGCAAATGCTTTTCCATTTTTCGTGGGGAGTAAGCTTATATTGCACCCATGTCTTGATTGAGAATTGGTTGTGGTTGTTTATATGACCCTGTTCCTTTATTTAGGACGTTTACCGTCTGAAGCATTCCCGGCCAATTTTGGTTTGCTAACAACCTTCGATAGCCTGCTCAAGATAGAATATCAACATGCATATTATGGGGACTAATTTACTTGCAAGGCATTAACTTCCGCAATTTCGAAAGTATTATTTAATGAGACTAACCTGTTACGTCACGTTTATCCCCACTGAGAAAACCTTATCTGTAATTTTTTTTTCAAAACAAGTTTTTGCTAGAATATCATATAAATTTTCTGCGGACTCATATGATTAGATCTCCATGCCTTTTTGGTTTAAAGAAATGACCCAGTTGTTTTCATGATTATCGCAAGTTAAAAAAGAAATGCCACTTTATGATATATTGATTGAGTCATTATAAATATCATGTCGAGTTAGATAAAATATTGTGTTTAGAAATGTTAAAAAAATGCTGGATCTTTTTTTTTTTTCAGTAAAATTCCTTGGATTATATTAAGTTATCAAGCTAAAAGGCTGTTTACCATTACGCAGGAGGCTTCTGTAAAGTTACTTTAGCGTATACCTTTTTAACTGCCATATCTTATCTTACATAACTTTTTCTCAAAAAAACTAAAATAATTTTGTAAATCATTCGTTCAAGAAATGAACTTTGTATCTAATGCTAATAGAAATGGCCCTGTTGCGTGGGAATGCGGATGATATATCATATAATTAATAGCTGTTTTTACAGTGAGCAAAAGCAGGTGTTGTGTTGGGATCCAGGATATTCAACTGCTGAATAAACATAAGTAATTTAGACTAGTTGTTGTGAACCACTGCATGCATCTTTTATCAAGAATTTGGCACTTTCTAGCATTGTGTGCTTTGGATGTAGTATGATCCTTTGAAGGTAGTATGATCCGATTGACTAAACATAAGACAACCCAAAACAACCCAGATATCATTATCGTTAGGCAATAAGAACTTTCGCATGAAATACACTAACATGCATTTTTGAATTGGATTATATAGGTGCTGCCTTAGTTTTCCCCAAACATTCTGATAAAGGAGCCTACAGAATCTGTATTAATGGTTCAGAAAGGTGTGCGTGCTGATGTGATTGTGAATTCTGGTCATTTTTGGGTACAAACCTCCATATTTGTCTTCTCATCTAGAAGATGTTTCCTATCAGCAGTCGCAAACTGGAACGAATGGGTAAGATTGAGGAGAAGACGCCAAAAATAGATATTGATAGTAGTGCGAGAATAAATGTAGCATGGCCCAATTAATTAACATAAGAGAAACCCAAACCCCTCCTTATCTACATATCATTATCGTTGGTCTATTTCATATGACAAGGTTCCAACTTCCTATTACCTAATATAAGACTAGTGCCCTGCATTCCTTAACTGGATTAAGTAGGTGCTGCCTTAGTTTGCTTCAAACATTCTGACAAAAGAGCCTACAGAATCTGTATATGGTTTAGCAAGTTGTGGATGCTTATGTGATTGTGAATTCTGTTCAAATTCATCCTTTTTTCGGGTGTGGACATCCATGTTCATTCTGACAGTGGTGGCCACAGAATCTGTATAGAGTTTAGAAAGGTGTGGGTGCCCATGTGATTGTGAATTATGGACAAATGCATCCTCTCTTTGAGTATGAACATCCATGCTTGTCTTCTGCTATAGAACATGTTTTCTGTCAACATACACAAACTGGAATCCATGAAGCTTGAGGAGAGACCCCATAAAATAGATGTATTAAACTGATAAAAAATAGGTATAATCTCTGAGTTTATTGTGAACTTTGGTCAAATGCATCCTCTTCTTGAATATTAACTTGCAATTTGGTCTTCTATAAAACGTGTTCTGTATCAACTTTCACAAACTGGAGTTGATGAGAATGCAAGTTTGAAGAGATGTTCCGTAAATTACATATCATATCTTAGAGCTTCTCCAGTTCATCAAGGACAGTTTTAGAAACGTCAAACAGACGACAGAGATAGAAAGGAACATCCCTGTGCCCATATGAGAGCATAACATACTAAAGAATATCTTAGTTGACTACCAACAGCTAATAAAAAGGGCGCTAAATACAAGTGCAAGAATCGTTTAATGTCTAACAATGTCATATTTGAAAAGTCCCTACTGTGTAAATTCATTATGCACACGATACAAGACAACCCCAGTAAACTACATAATCATTTCTTCTTAGTCTATCACCATATTGCAAATCTATAGTAGTTGCTTTCTGAATTGGTTGTAATGTGCTTGTGGACCTAAAATTTGCTTAAGCTATCTTAAGCAAAGTGTCCAAACTTAAATTACAGACCTCATTGCAACTATTCATAAAAATATGACCATGTAAAGTATACACTACATTACAATTATTAATTAAATCTGATGACCTCTGAGAAGTACATTGATATCTATATTATATTTACTCCACTTTTCAAGAGAGTATGAGGAAGAGCCACATGGACATGCTTCTAGATTTCCTATATATTTCGAACTTTTGAAAAAGCTTTAGCGGCACATGCACCTTTTTGTCAACATTAATTAGTTAAAATGTTTTTAACATCTCGTAGAAGGATTATAAAGAGTCATCTACTTCTGAAAATATATATATTTAATAAATAATAATTTTTTTAATACATGATTTAGCGGTGGTTTTAAACAGAATTATAAAGAGCCATCTACTTCGGAAATAATTTTTAATAGATAATTAAGCATGATTTTTAAAACAGGATTATAAGAGTCATCTACCATAGAATTTTTTTTAATAGATAATAAGCCATGATAGATATATATATTTGATTTTGATTCTTTTTAAGATATAATTAAAGATGCATTATTTTTATTTTACGGGGAAATTTGATTTTTTATTTTTTTTTTTAATGTAACTAAGTATTTCATTTTTTTACTTTGTAGGGAGTAAGTTACTTTGTAGGAGGTAGATATTTTTCAAGGCTTAATGTTATTTAACAAAACTTTTATAACAATATATTTAAGATGAACTTGACATGTCAGCTAAGGGAATTGAACTTGGGTGGGGAGGATGACAAACATTTCTCTTAACTACTTGAAATAAACTTAATTGACTTGGATTTTTTAATAAAATTGACCTAGATTTGATTATCCTTGAAAGCATCTCATTGCATTAAGAGAATTGAACTTGGGTGGGGAGGATGACAAACATTCCTCTCAACTACTTGAAATAAACTCAATTAGACTTGGATTTTTTAATAAAATTGGCCGAGATTTGATTATCCTTCAGACCATCTCATTGCATGGAGAAGCATTTTCCAGCCAAGTATGGAAGGGATGTTGTAATATTATTATTTATTATGTAAACATTTTAAGTTCAAAATGCATAATAATATAATAAAAATGATTACAATTAAAAAAATATAAAAATAAATTAATAAATATAACTATTAATTAAACATTTTGACAGGCAAATTACATAAAAGTAAAAGTAAATAAAATAATTATGAATTATTAATAATTAAATCAACCTAGACCCATCTCAAATACCAGAACTGCCAAACCCCAGAGATCAAATCTCTTGAAGTGCAAATCCCATCTCTTGAAGTGCAAATTCCATCCGAAATCCGAAATATTGTAGTGCAGATCTTTCATATAAGAAGAATTAAAAAGAATATAGTGAGTTTCCTCAAATCTGAAATGTAGTGCAAATATTTCATATAAGAATAACTAAAAAGAATACAATGAGCTTCCTCAAACTAGACACGAGATTAGCTTATAACAAGTGAGGGTTTTCTCATAGGCATTCTAATGATTAAAAAAACTTGGTGGTAGAATTATTCATTAGATTCCTAGTGTTTTTACCACTATAAATGTGGTATTAATAAAGAGCAAGATTTGTGGGCTCCACTAAGAATATTTGTTATCTTTTTTGCATATCTTGTCGAAGTACTATCTCTTGACTTGGTGATCCAAGTTGCAATGTAGTGAATTTAGTTTCGCACAATTGCTAAGTTGATTATTTCAATGTTTAAGCATGTGCTAAATAGCGTTTCGGATAGTGTTCAAAGTTTTCCACCACATCAATGCTTATCTCAACCTAACTAACACCAATGCTAGAATCCCTAAGCAACTGCCAATGAACGTGGTGATTGTGCAAAATTTTCACTACATTGCTACAGGAGATCACCAAAGAAAAAATCCCTATGCAATTGTAAATGATAACTCAACTTAACTAATGAACTCTCGCTCATGGCTTAGTGGTCTAGTCTTGATACCATGCCCATTAATCAACTTACAAAGTTAGAAAAAACATACACCCAAATCAATATCAATTAGGAGTCAATGCCCATAGTAGCAAACCTAATTCATGCAAGAAGGCAATGATCAATCTTGTGCATTGTGCATTGTTTGGTCTGAAGCATAGAAAGAGAGAAGATCTAAAACTTGCCCAAGCTCTTAGTTCTACAACACACTAATGATATATTCATTGTCAACAAACTCACTCAACTATAATCATTGAACATAGATAGAAAATTATCAATGACCTTGATAGACAAACCCATACTAAAAATATAAAACATAATTCACCCATGTAAAACTAGAGATTAGACTAAAGCCACTGCATTTATTAACATAGTTCATGCAATACTAATTTAACTATACAATTGTGGTAGATCTTACACTAATTAGCGATAAAACATTTATAGTTACAGTGGCTAATTTTATTGAGTACTCTAGGCTTGGCTAATTTTATTGAGTACTCTAGGCTTTGGGTTGTCTGTCTAAGAGCCATGGTCATAAGCAGTCACTAGCCTCATTGCTTCAACTTTTACCATATAACCACAAGAAAATACTAAAGATTGATGACACCATATAATCCCACAAGAGCTTTGATTCAAAATTTTAACATCATATGTTCAAACAATGATAACAACAATGGCAGTGAAGATGATAGCTATCTTTTAATTAAATAAAATACCTTCTCACTATATAAAGCAAGATTCATTGGCCATACTTCCAACCCATAATATGACCAATATGCTCTGAACAACAACTTCTACTATCCTACCTGGTTTGATCTACCCTACTTGGTTTGATCTACACCATATAAATGTCTTGGTTTACCTCAAATTCAAAAGTCTTTTCTAAAACAATTTAAGTATCTCATAACTTGATTTAGTTTACCTTACAATCGTCTAACCTTCTATATGAAATACTAAAACTATTCATTATAATGCCCAACATATAATCTAACCATGACACTTGGTAGCCCCTTAAGCATCTCATCTAAATTTAAGAGTCAAGCTAATAGTGGTTTTACAAAATTATAGTTTCATTTATGGGCAATGGTGCATTATGTGCACTCTTTTTATGGGCAATGGTGCATTATGTGCACTCTTTCTCTAATTGGATTTTTTCTTAGAGTCTTTATATTTGAATGATTATTCATTGCTTTTACACTGGTTTGTCTTGTTCTTCATTCTTTGCTTTTACACTAGTTTGTCTTATTCTTCAATTTGTTTATTTTTTCTAGGATCATTAGCATGAATTATGTGGTGGTTGGTACATTAGATATGTTGTACTTCATCCTTGAATATAAATATTCCATATCACAAATCATGTCTTCTAGTATTTTCATTTTTGCATATATTTCTTTATGTTCTCAACTTGTTTTTAAACAAAATTTTTGCTCCAAATTTCCTTCCTCCACTACATTGCACTCCAATGATTTTCCAATTTTCTTTTTCTTCTTAGTGATGCCTTTGCAAATGTCCTTTTTCTACCTCAATGACTTTTAACTATCTTATGCCTTATTGTATTGTACTTCAAACTCTTATCGACCCTTAGCCACCTTTCTTACTATTTCTATGAAATGACATTGTAATTGGTGAAATGATACTACTATCTTTCATGTTTGATTCTTTAAAACATTTACTAGAATTGACTTTTTTTTTTTTTTTTTTTTTTTTAAAATTAACTTAAAATACTTTCTAAACTTATTTTTCTCAAAACATCTAAAACTTTTTTTCACTATTTCAAATAATCTGAAATAATCTACTTTAACTAACTCTTTACTATCCATACTTATTTTTCTCAAAATATCTCAAACCTTTGTTTCACCATTTCAAATAATCCTTCAATACTCATATACATCCATCTTATCTTATTTAGTAATGCATATATCTTATGCCTTCATATATTGTAACGAGTATTATCTCTTTGGAATCCCATCCCTATTTTATTTTTAAATAACTAGTTAGTCGCTCTGTTGCCTCTTAATGATTTATGAATTAGTAGCTTATTAGCTTTCAACATTCATTCCTCGACTTTGTGAAAGGGGTTGAGTGCATTGAATTCCTCATCGCTATGGAGATTTTTGCCATGCATTGTTTAGATCCGTTTTTGGTCTTTGAATTTTTGAGATTTTTTTAAGTTTTTTTGCAGGAGTATAATGAAATATTGGAAATATTGTTATTATCAATATTTTTTTTCCATTTTTTTTAGTTTCTTGTTTTTTTACATCACATCAAAATTTTCATATTAATTTTGAAAAATAGTAATGATTTGAAGTTGTATATTTTCTTTTTTAAATGCTTGTTTTTCAAGTGTTTTTCAAATTTGTAACTTTTATTTTATTTTTTGAATTTAAAATTACCAGTTAATTAATATTATGGTCTTAAAAATAAAAAACATAAAGTTCATTATAAATCTAAA
>APFE030541849.1:117670-128980 GCA_000404065.3 Pinus taeda | reverse complement strand
TCTTCGGCCTGATCCAAATCGGTCCTTGCTTTTTCTACCTTTTCGCTTATGGATGCTACTAACTCGCATAATGGTTCTGCTTGTGTAATCTACTGACATAGGAGCTTAACCTGATTAATCAATGCCTTATTTAACTGAAGTGCTTCCGTTTTGAATTCATCTACCCGAGGGAGCTTTTTCATTTGCTCAATTTGAGTGGTCAATTGAGCGATTTGCTCATCTTTTTCTTTCATTGTTCCCTCAGTCGATATTCTTAATTGCTCCAATGCCGCCGATAGCTCCCTTTGCCTTTGGATTGCGCTTTCATCAATCCTCTTCTTTTCCTCTTGTAATTGCTTAGTCAGCTGATGATTGCTTTGTTGCTACACTAGCAATTCCTGTTCTGCCTGCTCTGCCTTCTGTTGAACTTCCGATAATTTCGCCTGTAGCGAAGAGATGTATTGATCCTTGGCCTTCAATAAACTGCTCACCTCCGATGCTTTATCAATGGTCGCCGCCGAATATGCTCCAGTGAATTGCGATAGCTTGGTTAAGTCATCAGAGGGGTCGAATTCCTCTTTCCACACAACATTTCCCGTCACTATTAATTCAGGGAATAGGGAAGGTTGATCATCTCTTCTCCTTTTCCTCTGTCGCTTTACAACAGCTTTATGCTTAGGGCAATAAAATACATCCAAAGGGGGAATCTCTTCAATTTGCAAAATGATTTCTCCCGTTGGATCTTTAGGAATTATCTCTGTTTCTTTTGATTTGGGTAGGTCGTTGGTTTCGCCCGAAACCGGTTTCGATGTCGCTTCTTGCGTGTCGCCTTCTTTAGAAACCTCATCATCTTTCGAGCACTCTAGGTTGCTGATGATTGTACTAAATTGCTGCCATTGCTGGAGCAAATTTGGATCAACTAGTGTATCATCATTATTTTTAGAGCTGCTCCCTTCTTGGGCTTTCGCCTGGGTTTCTTCTTGTCGCTGCATATTTTCCTAGGTTACTTCCTGCCTCTGGCTATGCACTTCCTCCTGCTACTTTGATGTAGTAGGAGGTGGCATATTACTTCGCTGCTCAGGCTCGCCTGATATTGTTGTCGTCGGAATAGTCGCTAACATGTCTAGAGGCAGAGTTTGCAACCTATGTTCTCTAATTCTGTTAAATTCGACTAGCCCTTCATCGTTGTACACATTTCTGGCAAGCGACTTAACTTGATACAGTGATTCGGCCGATGCAAAAAAATCCTTGAATCTATCTTCTTTGTGCTCGACCTTGGCCAATTTGGCCTGGTCGAGCGCATTGTAAGCGATCTTCCTCGGATCATACTGCCTGCTTGGCAGAGTAGCCAGAAGTGAGCGAATTCATTTTCCCAGCTTCCTTCTCTGCATGTTTGATATCATGCAGGGTATAAATTCCAATTCGTAAGGGAAAAGAGGGCCAAACATGTTTTTTCGCTTTTTTCAGGGTTTGAGTAAACCCATCAGCATTGATTTGATAAGCTACTTCCCTGGCAAGTAACTTATCGGGGATGTAAAGTGGTAGCACATGCGGCTTGACCTGACTGACAAAAACTCTAATGTAGGTGAATTTCTCCTCCCCAAACCAACTTGCTACTACGGTGAAATCTACCCCTGCTTGCTCAGAAATCTTCGGGGCAGGCTTATAAAAAATGGAGTAATGAATTGGCAACATAAAACCATTGCAGATTTGATAAATATGGTGCTTATAATTAGTCTTCCACAATTTTTGATAATATATGTGAATGAGTGTGGGGTCTTGCGACGTCCACCTCCATCCAAGCACAGGAAACTCATAATTAAAACACAACACATCCATCACATATGCACTGTAATAGAATGGCGGAATAAACCTCTCTGTGACGCGAGAGTTAAACCTGAAATTGAGAATGGCTTTGGCTAACTTGTCGGATAATATAACAGCCCAATCCATAATTTCGCCACTACATGCTGCCTCCATTAAGGGGACCATTTCTATGGTAAAATTGGTGGAGTCATGCAATCCCCATAGCCAAGACAACATAATTCCAGCATAGCAGTAAGGAGAACATAGGGAGTCAACTGAGTACTTACCCGAGGATTCATGCTTGTGTTTTGCTGGATTCTGTCTCCAGCCTCGAATTGGTTTAGACTCGGTCTCGTTCTCTGCTCAAAATTTCTCTAGAAATGCCACATTATATTTTTTCTCTTCTGCTGGTAGGTGATACATTTGCCTTAGATCTTCGGCTCGAAAAGAACCGAAAATCCTCCCGTCCGCAGTGCTAAAAAATCTGTTGGTAATTGGGAGCTCTTGGATTGCCCACCTTACCACATCCGTATATGGGAGAATTTGTTCCCGGGCCACTATTCTGTGCAGAAAGGAGTTGGCCAAGTCTTTTAAATTGGCATCAGATTTGCTGGTACTATCGCATGAGATTTCTATCCGGGTCACCTTTGGCTCTTCGGCTTCAATCAAATTATACGTTCCTTGCCAAGTGGTCCTGGTAAGTCCTAAGCACGTCGTATCTGATATAAGCCCTTTGTTCTTACTGCTTGGATCAATGACAGCTTGCCCTGCGGCTGGCGAAGCAGTAGGCATTGTAGTCTTCTTGGACTTCTTTCCCATCCCACTTAATTCTGTCTCTGTGGAAGAATCCTGCACAGAGCGAAATATAGGCGTAACACAGGCAACAATAACATGAATTGAACAGAATGAAGTATATATATCTGGATGCATTCATAGCGATCAATTGACTTAAGGTGGCCTTGGGATCAAATCCGTGGATAGATCGCAAGCTTGCTGTTCTCATTAAATGATCATTATGGCCTGTCAATCTCATTAATACCAGTCGCTTCGGTTAATGGCCGAATGATTTATTTGAAGCATGCCTTGGGCAATTTGGCGGTTTGAACGCGGATGAGCGGCTTTTCAAAGGATATTTCCTTAATTACGAATAAATCATATTAAATTGCCTTTATGACTTTTACTTTGAAAACTACGCTTTTTACCCTTTTCGCAATCGGGCATCTGGGAAATGCTAAGTTATTGCATTGGTTTCGTTTGGAATCCGCGATCGCCGATAGCAATATCGCATCGCGTCAGGAATAGCTAGTAGGGTCGTTTAGAATGAGGGCATGGTGAGTTGCCGATCGCCGATAGCGATATCGCATCGCATCGGGCGAGGGGGAGCTTATTTGCACTTTAAGTGTTATCGCCGATTGCCGATTTTGCATCGCATCAGAGCAAGGGTTCTTACTCATGTTACTTTATGCTTTTGCCGATATCTGATAGGGATTTCGCATCGGCGAAAATCAAGATGTCCCTTAAGTTGTGTTCTCTTTGCCATTGCGATATGCGATCTTGCGATCGCTTTGCCGCAATGATAAAGATAAATTGTTTTATGTTGGGTTTTTTTGATTGGTTTTATTTAAAAGGACTTTTAATAATGTTTTCTTTTATTCGAGCCTTTTTGAAATAGAACTTTAAATTGATACCAATTTGAAACAAAAATTAAAAGGGACCCATTTCACATTATATTTTTAGAATAGTAATGATATGAAATGGGGGATTGTTGTATGGCACAACAATTGGCAATTCGCTGGAAGAAACAGTTATCTCTGAAAAGTATAGAAATACTTAAACTTTTTCAAAATAGAAATTTTATTCAAAAGGGAAAATTCTAATATAACTAGGTATTGTTGCATTCTAAAAAAAACAATACTTTCTTCGCTAATTTCCTCTTTTGTTAAAAATAGAGACATTCTAGATTTTAAATTGGTGTTTGTTGGTTGGTATTGATAAAATAGAGAACTTTTTCCAAATTAGCTAGTAAAATTAACTCCTTTGTCACAGGGAGAGCCTCTGCTGCCAGCAAACGTCCATAGTTTCGGCAGGGATACCTTTAAACCATATCATTGTCTAGTGTCCCATTCACTTCAGAGCATGATTAACAGAATGAATTCAAAATATGTTTTTTTTTTTTCACATTTTGTATTTCTTTTCATTTTCTGCTATTTTGTAAGATAAAAAGTCATTTCCCTGGTGTGGTGGCCAGTTAAGTGACAATGCCATTCACTGGTAGTAATCTAACCGAACAAGCTGGCTCGTGATGAGACCCCTTGTCTTACAATTGAAGCCATTACCCTGTTTTGGTATGCAGTATTGGTAATGTCGGCTAAACTATTTTCCTATGAACATGGTAAGCAGGCTTGTAATAAGACCTCTTAACTTTTATATCCAGTATTCTTGGAATTACACCCTAAATAATCATGAACTTGGGTAAATGGGATAGACAATTTCCTTCTTCAGATAGGATGGATGACAAGGTAAGAGTTGGAGATGTTGAGTTTGGATTGGCTCCTATTTTAATATTGATAACCCTTTTGTAACCAATTTGAAAAATCTAAAAATATTTGCAAGATTTATAAACTTCAAGAGGGGTTCACTAGGATTGTAGTGTAGTTTCATAATGCAATTATAACTAATTTCCTAGAAATCATTCCTTTTGTTTAAGACTTCTATTTATTTAAAAGTAAATATCGCATTGCTTGTTTTGAGAAACTCTTTGAATACAGCAAAGGTCAAATAGAAAATGCCTTACAGTTTTATTTTCTAATTTTGCTACAAACTATAAAAATGCTATTAAAAGGAGAAGGGGTTACCTTCTCAGTTGAAAATTTTCTTTAAGATTAGACCATTAACAGGGAGAGAATCTCTCAACCCTGATAAATATTGTAGCTTGAAGGTCGAATGGCCTATCTTTTCACAAATCTGAAACGGTCCAAGCCACATCTTTTGGAATTTGTTGTGTTTTCCTTTATCTTCATGGGCTTTGTCCCATTTTAGGACTAAATCACCGACTTGAAATTGCTTAGAACCAGATAAAATTGAATCAAATGATGACTTGATGATCTCCTGATGTTTTGCATGAATAATTTTGGCTTTTTCTCTTTCTTCTTCCAATTTTAGGATTTGGTCATGTCTAAGCTGTAAAGAAGAAGAAGGATTTTCTTCAATAAATTGAACTAGGGCTAGAGAAGGAAGAATGAGATTTGTTGGTAGTACAACTTCTTTTCCATCAACGAGTTTAAATGGGGAGGAACCTATAGAAGCTTTTTGTGTTATCCTGTCAGCCCATAATGCAAATATTAAAGATTTGTGCCAGTTCTTGTGATTCTGTTCGATAGTTCGCTTGATAATTTTGATAAGGTTTTTGTTTGTAGATTCAGCCAAACCATTGCCCTGAGGATAATAGTTAGCATAATATTTGAGTTTCAACCCTCTTTTGATTGCGAAGTCAAACATAGCATTGCCTGAAAAGTAAGATGCATTGTCAAAAACAAGAGCATTCGGGACGCCAAACCTGGTAATGATGAATTGATCTATGAATTCAATAATGGCTTCAGAGTTTGTTGTCTTTAACGGAATTGCTTCAACCCACTTGGTAAAGTAATCGGTAGCAGTAAGGATACGCTTATGCTGTTTGGAAGAATTAGGAGTAATTTCTCCGATAATGTCCAATCCCCATTGCTCAAATGGTTGTTCAATGTTGACCGGTTGCAGAGGAAAGGCTGATTTCTTTTGTCTTCCACTTGAAGTTTGACAATTTCGGCATTTCCTCACATATTCATGAGCATCTCTAAACAAAGTGGGCCAGTAATACCAAGCATGGATGACTTTGTGAGTTGTGGTATCAGCTCCGAAGTGGCCTCCTGCTGGTCCATCATGCAATTCCTGCAAGACCCTTTGTGCTTCCTTTTTTTCAAGGCATCTTAGTAAAACGGAATCATAATTTTGCCTAAAAAGAACATCATCAATAATGGTAAAAATTTTTGCTTTCAATCTTATGGCCCTTTTGTTTTTCTAGCACAGGTTGGGAGGTGCATATCCATTTTTCAAGTAAAATATTAAATCGGCATACTGTGAGTCAGAGTCAATGACACTTATCTGGTTGATGGTTTCAGATTGATCTATATCGCTTGATTCCGGAATGTTGGATGCGCCTGCCAATAATCTGCAAAAACCTTGGCCTCTAACAATCTTTGCTGGCTTGATTTCTAGGTCATATTCTTGAAGTGTTGTTACCCAATTTTCCTTTTTTCTCCCAGTTCTCTTTGGATTAATAGTTGTCTAACTGAGGAGAAAGGAACTATAACCTTTGTATGGGCTTTTAACAAGAAGGGTCTATAATGTTTAACTGCTTTATATATAACAAAGGCTTGTTTTTCTACTTCAGAATAGTTTAGTTCTGCACCTTGAAGATTTGAGCTATAGAATGAAATCGGTGCTTCCAAATTGTGATCGTTGATCTATGTAAGTACTGCAGCATAAGAGGAATCGGATACGATGGTATACAATGTAAACTGATTAGAAAAATTTGGGGTATTTAGAGCTGGTGCATTGATTATTGATTGTTTGATTAGTTCAAATGCTTCCTTTTCTGGCAATCCCCATTTGAAGACTGAATTTTTCTTAATCATAGTTTGAAGTGGTAAAATAATTTGAGAAAAATCTGGAACGAATCTTTTTACAAAATTGATTTGGCCTAAACATGACTGCATGGATTTCTTATTATGAAGAAAAGGGATTTCAGAAATTTCTTTAATCCTGTCTGGATCAATATAGATGCCATCTTTAGATTCAATAAAGCCTAGGAGCTTACCTTGATCAAGAGCGAAGAAAGATTTCTTAGGGTTTAGAGAAATACCGTATTTCTTACAGCGTTGGAAGATTTGATTCAAATCATGCAAGTGATTGGATCTCTCTTTTGAAAATACAGTAATATCATCTAAATAGACGACTACTGTTCTATTAATTAACCCTTTGAAAGCGATATCCACTGCCCTTTAGAAAGTGGCTCCTACATTAATAAGTCCGAAAGGCATTTTCTGATATGCATATGTTCCCCACTTTGTTCTGAATGTGGTTTTGAGCCGGTCATCGGGGTGGACTAGAATTTGGTTATACCCTGAAAACCTGTCCAAGAAGGACATTAACTCTGAGCCTGCCACAGATTGGAGTATCTGCTCCATAGTGGGTAATGGGAAATTATCTTTTAGACTTGCCTTATTTAAATTCCTGAAATCAATACAAATCCTTATGTCGCCATTTTTCTTTCTGACTGGTACCATATTGGAGACCCAGTTTGAGTGTCGTACGGGAAAAATAATCTTAGCTTTCAAGAGTTTGTTGAGTTCTGACTTTATTTGACCCTCTAAGTTTGGATGTATTTTTCTCAACTTTTGTTGAACTGGTTTCTATTCGGGAAGCATTGGGATAGTGTGTTGAATAATAGATGTATCATACATTTTTAGATCATCATATTTCCAAGCGAAAACATGTTTATTCTTTCGTAACAGACTAATAAATGCTTCCTTTTCCTCTATGGAAAGTCCTAATCCTAAATTAACGTTTTGATGATTTTGTTCGGTGCCCAGGTTTATTAATTCAAACCTTAAGGTAGAGCTCTGAAGCTTTGTATTAGACACAGGTTTAAACCTGTCTTTAATATCGTAAAGATCTTCAAGCTTCACTACGCACTTAGGGATTGAGTTTTCCTCATGTTTACCTTGCATTTGAGTATCGTGCTCGTCTTCCTCAATGATTTGATTGTCATAGGATTTTTCAGAGGTCAGAAATTGTAAAATGTCATCATCGTGGTTAAACACTCTCCAATTGGTTACATTGTCAGGAATGGATGGCCTAAAATGTAATTCTACTGAAAACCTATCTGGAATATAGTCTTCGGAAGGGAGTAGCTTGGAAGCGACATTGGCTATCAAGTTGGCTACCGAATTTTGCGACCTGGGAATGGAAGAAATATTGAATGCTAAAAAATGGGAAGTGAGCTCTTGTACCAACGATTGGTAATGCTTGAGATGGTTCGAAAGACAATGAATTGTATTCCTTACATGTTTAACAATAATCTCAGAGTTGCCAAAGACCTTTAAGTATTGAACTTTGAGGCCGATTGCTTTGCACAGTCCTTGGACTAGCGCTTCGTACTCGACTGTGTTATTGGTGCATTCAAATTCTAATCTACAGGACAACATTGTTTTTTCTCCTTGCGGGCTGACCAAAATGCATCCTGCTCCTGATCCTTCACTGGACTTCGATCCATCAAAATATAAAGACCAAAATAATGAATTATCTACAGTTTTTGTTACAACATTCTCAGTAACATTAACGCATTTAGACCTGTCGGTTTGTGAAAAGTTTTCGACCTGTGATGCGGAATTGTCAACTGAGAAAGGGGATGGCTGGGCAATATAATTACCGAAAAATGACTCTGAAGAATAGTTTCCTAGGATATTGTTGTTGAACGCAACCGGTTGATTTTCTTGTTCAAATTCTGTAATAGTGTGGGTCATATGTTTCTCTCGATCGATCTTTATTTGATTGGGCTTGCCCTTATAGGGGAGCCACATATGTGACCAATCGGTGGAGATATACCCATGGAGCTTTTCTGACCAATCCCTGCTTAAAATCAACCCGTAGAATTCAGGTATATCGGCGATTAGGATGTCAATCCTTTGGACTATTCTTGGGTCTGCCGATAACCTGATCGTTACAGAGTTTATTTCCCCTAGAACTTGAACTTTAGTTCTATCTAACTGCACAATGTGAACAAAAGACTTCTGGGGTTCTATATTCAGTTTAGAGCAAACTGAAGCAGGCATTATATTCGAGGATGCCCCAGCATCAATTAAGCAGTTGTGTAGATTTCGATTGTAAATTTCATAAGTCAAGAGGAAAGGAGGGGTATGGGAGTTTGATCTATCTCCAATCAGAATTGTGTCAGTTGCCTCAACTCTACCAGCAGGGGGTTGTTCTGAGTCGCTTGTAGCTTTAGTGGTGGGAAGAGGTGAAGAAGGAGCAGCGTTGAGTTCTTTGAGTAGTAATTTTTGCTGATGTTTTAATTTACTAAGTTCAAACATGGTGATGTTTGCCTTAGTTTTCTTCATGTCATCGGCAATGTTATAATCCATCGAATTAGAAACTACTAATGTTTTAGATGACGAAGGTGTAGTGGAGGATGATGGCTGATTGTTAGATACTGTCGTGGTTGGCTTTCTAGCGGGTACCTTTTCCTTTGCAGTATTGGTTCCGGCGCTCCTTTTCTTTGGATTAGCTTGAACAGGTTCGGGAGTACCTTTACTCCTTGTAGTGATAGGAAAGGCTTCTTGCTCAGCGTCAGTATTGGAATTAGGGAGTATAAAGTCCCACATCCCGTGACATTCAGCTACTTCCTCTTCTTCTTCTTCCTCAGGATCCGAGTCTGCGTATGATATAACATTTGGAGGTTTGGTCTTGGGTTTCTTGAAATTCCTATATGGTTTCTTTGTTGAGGATTCTGATACTTGTTTCTTGATCTCAACCATTTCATTTGACATGGTTTTAAGGACTTTTTGAAGGCCCTCCATGTCATATGGATCCTTAGTGATCTTTTTCTTCGAGTCATCTTTAAAGGACACTTTTTTAGATTTTTTTTCTTCCAAGGCAGTTTTCTTTTCTAAGGCGATTACGCTTTTTTGTACAGCGAGTGCTTCCTTCATGTTTTCGGCCAGTGTCGGCTGTTTAGCCTTATCGACAAATATGGCTATGTTTGAAGGCAAAGTAGTGATATACCACTTGCTTTTAACTTGTTCGCTTGGCTTGTCATCAGTGGGGATTTTGTTCAAGAGTTTGTTGAATCTGGAGTTGAACTCCTTAATGGGTTCTCTTGACTCGATCCTTAAATTGGAAAGGTCATGGACAAGTGTAGCTAAGGATTTTTCATCGCCGTATTTGGTGAGAAATTGTTCCTGGAAGATATTCCAACTTGTGATGGATCTAGAGGGCAAGGAAAAATACCAAGACCCTGCAGATCCTTGTAGTGTATAGGGAAACAATCTTACTACCACATCTTCTTCAGTGTCTCCTTTTAGATTGACTGATAGCATAAAATTTTTATGTGTTCTTCTGCTGAAGTTCCAGCATCTGGATTGAACTTGGGTAGCCATTTTTCGGGGTAATCGGGTAAAGGATGTAAAGGTGCAGGCATGGTGACTTCACCAGGACTTCTCCATGGTCTTTGGGCCATTTTAGGATTACCAACGATTGCTTGTGGTGTTCCAGGTGCTTGAGTGGGAGGTGGAAGTATAGACTGAAAAGATTGCGATGTTTGAGATGAAGTCCCTTGGTGAGCAACGGTATGTAGTGGTGAAGTGGGTGTTTGACTTCGTACAGGTGATGATGAAATGTAAGATGATGGATAAAAGGTTTCGCTACCAGATCCTTCGGCGGTCTTTTTGATTCTTT
This sequence comes from Pinus taeda, assembly GCA_000404065.3. NCBI lineage: Eukaryota > Viridiplantae > Streptophyta > Pinopsida > Pinales > Pinaceae > Pinus > Pinus taeda. Next base: position 118,702 of record APFE030541849.1, on the reverse strand, counting down.
TCCTTTCGGGTAAAGGAAATTCGGGTGGTTCAATACCTAGCTTTTCGCTTTGGAGTCTGGTAAGGTGAGGGGGTAAGCGAAATTGCGAAGTCTGACTGCCTTGTGATACTTCAGATCTAGGAGGGGAAATTGAGAAGCCTTGAAGTTTCTGGATGATGGATTGAACTTCAGGGGACTCCAGACTTAAGTGTTCTGAAGTATGATGTAATTGAGCTGTAGTGGTTGATTCTTCTTCGTCTCGTCTGGATACTGGAGATTCAGAACGCGAACGAGATGTCTGAGGAGAGGCAGAGGGTGAATTACTCTTTGAATGGTTTGTAGGTATTGGCTTACTCGCCATTCATAGCGGATGGCCCTCCTTCTAGCGCCAGAAACGTTGAGGCCTCGAAAATCATTGCCACAACATTGGGGGATAACCACCTGGTCCGGAACTTAGTACAGCTCCTTTTCCGTTTGGGATGGTGGCTCTGACTGGAGATAACGGGACCAGTTTCCCGATAATAAAATAAAAGGGATGGATAGATGATGAATAGTTTGCTTAAGTGATAGGCGATTAGCTTATTCTATTGACAAAAATAGGGAAACTAATACTAATCCCGGGAACAACTTATTCATTCGGAATGTAGCGTTAAATAATCTTTATCTATCTAACAGGCATATAGATGACTCTGTAAAATAAATAAGAGATATTCAATCATTCAAAGATTACTTCACATGAATAGTCACAATGAAGCGATAAATACAAAATACTACATTCACTGTTTATATCATCGATACATATATACGATTGAAAGGGAAGCATGCGATAAACAACCAATAGTGGAATGCATAAGGAATGCTGTGAAAAACACATATATATATAAGCGATAATAGCAAGAGCGATTTTAACAACAATTCATATAACGAAAATGAATACAGACGCAGATAATAGTACCATGTGAGTTGTAGATAAACCCGAAATATCAATCGCTATTCAAAATTATTCCTTCAACATAGAAATGCTTTCAAACAATGACAATAGTGCACATTTGC
>APFE030541849.1:98886-113089 GCA_000404065.3 Pinus taeda | reverse complement strand
AAAAGACAATCAAAGAAACATTTCTCTTTATCTTTCAAAGCGCACAAAACATGACCACTCTTTACTTCACAAAAAAATTCCTTTCTCTTTCAAAGACGTCAAATGCTTTTCTAAAGAAAATGTTGCAAAGGAGATCGTTGATATTTTCCTAATTAATAAAAGCATGGAAAACTAATCTAATCAAAGCAATTTCAAGATCTATGAAAATCTATGAAAAATCACTCAAAAGCAAATCAAAGGAAATGTACCTAATTTTTCACTAACAAGTTAATCTAAGAAGCAAAAGCTTACTAGGATGATTCCGGGATGTTTTACTTGGAAATGATTAATCCAAGGACTAGTTTATGCAGAATCACAAACTAATCAAAACAAAAACTCAATCTCTTTTTGTTCTTTTTGAAAATGAAATTCACAACTTTGAACGAATAAGTTATATTGAAATTTTGCAAAGAGGCAACACAAAGGTAGGTCGCTCACGAGGGTAGATTTTGCGACTGGTCCGACTCCTAAGAAGACTGACAAAACCAGAGATATCTAAGGCTTTGCAACTTCTAAACCCAAAGTCACTACAGGACCATTATAAAAATCAAAACCCTAAGGCTAAAATCTCAAGGAATTTCACTAAAAATTTCGACACTAATGGAACAAGTGCAGGTGAAGATTTTTGACAGTCAATCAGTGGATCTGGGCAGTAAAGACTAAGAAAACCAAAATCTAAAAGGAAAAAGTGATAAAAAAAAGGGAATTTTCTTAATTTTACCAAGGTAGGCAAGCAGCCTGTTTAACCAGGTGCGTGCACGCTCTGTGTACACAGATACAGTGCGTACAAGTACGCACTGTGTCTAACGCAGAGGGTGCGTACTACTGTAAAACAAAGAAAACCTAAGTTCTAACTCGACCCTAAGCTAAGCCACCCAAAAACACAGCAAGCAACCAAAAAACAAAAGAAACAAGACTCTTTTCAGATCAAAGTAATGCTCAAAGGAAAAATCAATCACATCAATGGATTCCCAGTGGAGTCGCCAATTTGTCATGCGGAAAGAGTTATTTTTGCGGACAAACCTAACCTCCCTAGGAGTCTAAGACTCTCTAGTGACAAACAAACCAAACAAGAGCAATCCTTCTCTAAACATACATTATTCTATGAGAAACCAAGTTTTTTCCGATCTTACCTTAGGTCCAACGCTTGTTGTAGCAGTCCAGCCTTGCTGATCCAGATGAGCTCCTCCTTCACTTTAAGACCTGCATACACTAACAAAGCAAACGATTACATAACACCTGAATATTCATCATAAAACAAAGCATATTCATCACATAGAACAAGGAGTACATGAAATAATTCATTAACAACAAATCATTGAGAAGAATGGACTTATTTGTATTAAGGAAACAAAAAAGGAACCATTACAACCTGAGCCTTGGTGTTGTGCAAGCTCCTCCCAGGGTCCAGCAAGAGATTTCCTCTACTTTGACAAGCTCACCCACTCCCAATGTGGCAACAAGGAAGGATAGTGATCTCTCCTCACAAGTCAACAATGGAAGTCCTAATTCCAGCAGCATTTACCCTTTAGAATGTTCAGCTTTCAACCTCCCCTCCTCTGGCCCAATGCCTGTATTTATAGTATTCTAGAGGAGGTTATTCAGTTCCAACATCAATGGGGTACTCCCTCTTTTGGATGGGGTAGCTCCTCTCTTGATGGGATAAGCTCCTCTATCATAGGGGTGCATGAACCATCTGGAGGCGCTCAATACACGTCAAAAAATCTTCTAGAAGGCTCCAGAAGTGACCACAAGTAACTTTTTAAAGATGAAACTCACGCCTTTTGACCTTTACAGGGGTACGCACCCAATCTTTAGCTTACAGAGCGTACAAGTACGCGGGTATAGTGTATTTGGATGCGTACATGCAGGCAAGGTAGAGAGAACCTGCGTACCCAGAGATAAACATGTTTTTAAGTGACTTTCTCTCTTTTTGAAGTTTGACATGAGGAGCAGAGGTATGAGGCTTGACAAGGAGGATAATATGACTATTGATGGAGCCATATTAACTGCAGATAGTCATGGTGACAAATTTCAGTGTAACAAACACCTTAGAATTCAGACTCTTTGAGGGGGAAACCTCCTTTAAATTATACAAATGAACGATTCTTCGATGATACAAATGAAAATACCTCCTTTCTATATATAGGAGTCTAAGGGGTCATAATATAATTAGAGCCGACATAACAATAATAATGTAAGGGAATAATAATAACAATAGTGGGCTTCTGTGGGGCAAAATACTAACAATATGGGGACTACATGGGTACAACAATATAATAAGGGGGTTGTACTAATAACAATAAGGGGTTACACTAGTAGTATAGGGGCCTAACATGGATTTCTTGTAAACCCAAGTTGCACAGCCTAGGACTGTTGCTCAAAATAAAAAACAGACTTCTTTTGAATTCAATGTGAAGGATGTGTATCCAATTGATCGAATTGAGATGCATAAAAAACTGGGAAAATGATTGCTTTAACCTTGACAAACACTGCCATGAGTTTGTCAAAAATTCAGGTTACCTTGGCCAACACTCAGTGACATCTTAAGTTTGAGAATGTCTCCTCATTAGAAAAGGATACCAAGATTCAATCCTTGGACAATCTAGTGCCGAAGATCGGAAGTGATCCCTCAAACATAAACTATGCAGAAGAGCTTATTAATAAAAAGAATGTTGAAGTTGCAACATTAAAGAAGCAGCTGAAATTGCCAGCTTCGGAGGACCCAATGGCCAAAGAAATTGAGGAGACAGAAACCCAAAATTCTGATATGATGAAGCTCATCATAGAACAAAATCTACAAATCAAACAAATGGAGGAGCAGATGGAGAAAATGGTAAAGGAAAAAGAGGAAGTTGTTAACAAGGTTCAAACGACAATGGATATAGTCCCCCTTACAGTGGTTCCCACCAACAAAGTTTCCACTTCAGCTACAACATCGACTACAGGTGTAGCAGAAGGAGCTGAAAAGCTTGCTGAAGCTGTTCAGAAGCTGTCTATCCAGACAGGGGAAATTAATAAACTGAAGGATGAACTAAAAGAGTTAGGCTTATGAAGTCAGTAGCATACAGTTTACATACAATTGAGTTGAACAGAGTCAAAGATCAGATTGAAGTACTGAAAAAGGGAACTCAAGGAATCTTTCATTGGAAACAAATTGGGTTTAGCAAAGGAAATCCTATGGGAAGAAATTATAGAACCAATCAAGGATATTTTTCCCTTTATCAATATAGTGTTTGATCAGAAAGATCTCTTAGAGAAAGCTCAGGAAATAGTTAAAACCATTACCAAACAGCTTGACGATATGCCAGAAATTGCCTCTGATATAATCAAATTCCTAAATTCCAAAGACAACGATGAGCTTGAGGAATTAGGCATAAGTGATAGAACAACAAATATATTGGAGATAAAGAAGATCATCACGAAGAAAAACCTCATCCTTCAGCTACAGGAAAAGTGCAGCAATGTCAATACCATGGTTTAGAGGTTTTTCAGTAGGATAGAACCCTTGACCATCAAGGGTTTACCCTCTATTCTTGTGATAAATGAAAAATTGATGCCAATTGAGGATTATGTTTAGAAGCTGACAGAGGTGGGCAAACATGCAGCGTTAGTTTCAAACATCAGAGGATCAACAACACCAGCACTAATAGTAAATACACTTAAGGATACTTTCTTTATTTTGAATGAAATTAGACACATATTTTTAGTAAAACCCACTTTTACTAAATATAAAGAGATGGATGAAGTTTACAAGAGAGTAACCAAGATTTCTATCCCAGATAAGAAACGTTGGGAAGAATTGATAGATTTAATTGAATGAAGGGTGATCTAACATCATTCATTTTTTGGAGGAATAGTCACCTAACTTCAACAATTTTCAATTTTTCCAACGATAGTTATCAACACCTCAGTACCAAAATAGTGACAAATCAACTAGTAGTTTTTATTTTTGATTTTGTAATAATCTATCTTTGTAAAAATAGTTTAGGATATTTTCTGAGTTCTACTGTTGTATAAATAACTCTCTTGATGAGTTATTAAGGGTTGCACCCTTGAAGAAGCATTTTTAAAGCTTTTGATGTACTTGACTTTTCTGGATCATTAATATAAAATCAAAGGATTATGAATGCTGATTTACACAGTTCTATGTTTCCTGGAAGTGTTTCCAATATTATTTATTATGTTTTTCTTCATATTCTTATGTCTTATAGAGATAACTAGGTAAGAATAATTGGGTTCAATCTATTCCTATAAGCTTTTGAAGTGATAATTTGTAAAGAGAATGAATTAATGAACTCCTTTTTTAATTAATTATGTCTAAATCAATAAATCATCAACATCTTTTGTAAGCTTAAGAGTATTCTATCAAACCTTCTTAACATAGTTTGAAGGTTTTCATACTTATGATTATTTAATTTTCAATCTGAAGACTGTGATAATCATATCATTTCTCTGTTTCTGTTAACCACCATACAAGTTATATCACTGTGTGAATTTTAATAGCAACCCTCTATTTTAATATTAATATTATTCAAAAGGTTAGGCATTACAGTGTTACATATTTTTCATACATTGGTCCTCTAAATTAAAACAAAAACTCCAAAACAGTCATCTTATATGCCTTGGCATGATAGATGACCATTATCATCTTAGAGATACAACATCAATCTGGCGTTGTTGTTGGGGATTCGAATTTCATTAAATTTTCCCTAGGACAATGTTATTAATCCTATTCCTTTAAGGTGACTAAAGGTTTAGATAGGTCAAAATCCTTCACCTAGTGACTCTGCTGTGCCAAATTGGCACCTTTTAAGCACACAAGATCCCATTCTGAGTCTCACAAAGTTAATCCTCTGTCAAATCTAGGGAAACTTCTGAAAAGGATTAGTTCCAAAAGAAGACATCAACCATCTTCTTCCACTTCAGCTTTACACACTGAAGATACTATAAATTTTGATACCTTTAGTAAAATTCCATCTGATCCAGATACCACGCATTTATCACCTAGGTTTGTTGAACTGTTAAATAGGGGAGTTGATTTCAAATCAACTTTCCTTATTCATTCTCTTGAATCTCATCCAAAACCCCCACTTCCACCGGGATCTCCTAAATTTAAGTCTGACCCGGGAGTTCACTTACCTGAATACACACGTACAGACTTTATTTCTCTTACCACTTATTCATTTCATTCCACTTCTAAACAACCTGAATATTCTACCTCTAGACAACCTGAGGGGACGTTTTCTGTATATTCAAATCCTCTTTTTGAAACAAAAGAGGATATTCAATCTGAGGTCCACAAGCTGGTAATTAAAACTCCTCTAAAATCCTTTAGGAAGTCTCCACCTTCTTTATCTCCTCCTAATTCACCTCCACATAGTAGTTCACCCCCTCTTTCACCATCTTCCCCTTATTTATCACCATCTTCCTCTTCTTTTTCATCATCCTCGCAAAAATCTCATATATCATCTTCTACCATGGCATTCCAACCCATTGTACATGCAAGATGTGCAACTTTAGTTTTACCACAAGTCCTTGATGCTTTCCCTAATGGACATTTGAAACATCTCCCTAGGTATAATGGAGAAATTGGTACTTCAGCTGAAGACCATCTTCAAGCATTCCTAGAATTTGCAGACAACATGAACATAGAACAAGAGAATGTTTACATGAGGTTGTTTGTTCAATATCTTGAAGGAAATGTAAGAACTTGGTTTAGGCAGTTACCTGCAAATTCCATTAGAAACTGGGAAGAACTAACAAATATATTTAAGAATCAATGGGGAGTGAAGAAAGATGCTCTTTACTTTTTAAATGAGTTTGATGAACTTACAAGAAAGTATGGTGAACCTGTCTATGATTTTATCAAAAGGTTCAACAAACTTTACCATAAGATGCATGTTGATTGTAAACCCCCTGTAGCAGCAACCAAATCAGGATTTTCAAAAGCTTTTGAAGATGATTTTGTTGTTATGTTAAGAGAAAGAACTTCAAAAACTCTTGAAGATATGAAAACTAATGCTATAGAGGTAGAAGAAAATAGAGCTGATTTAGCCACTTTAAAGGCTAAAGAGGAAAATACATAGAGAAAACTTAAAACTAGTCAAGAGGCCTCTACTTCCTCTAAAACGAAAAATGAAGATTTTAAAATAGATGAAATAACTTCACTTTTTAGAAATATGTCCAATAGTATTTCCAAGATTGAGACTCAACCTAGGATAGTTCAACAAATAGTTACTAGATCCCAAAATCAAAATCAAGGTCAATATAAAAGGAATCCACAATTACAAATTCTTCAGAGACCTAGTAATGATCAACAGGTTCCAACTCCTTTACTGATAGATGATCAATAGCCTGATGACAATACTATGACTATCACTGAAGACACTAATAATGTGGACACTTCTCCTTGTCAAACAGTCATTATTCCTCTCTCACAGCAAAATCAAGTTCAAGAAGATCAAGAATCCTAATAGGTTTCTAAATACCATGCCTTCTCTGAATTTTTAATTGTAGATTTAAATAAGAGATATGATCTTAGGCCTAGTCTTGGCCCTAGAAGACCTCCCAAGGAACCTCCAATAATTCAACCTCGAACCAAGGCTGTTGAAACTCAAACAAATATTATTCGACCATTAAATAAGTCAATTGATACTGCTCAAAATGAAAAGAATGTCTTGACTACATTTAATGTTGAAAAAGAGTTAGAAAGAGTTAAAATCCCAATTCCACTTTCAGAACCTTCCAAAAACCTTGGGTATAAAATCAAGTCTCCAAATGGATACAAAAACACCTCAGTTGATGTTGAAACTGATATCATTAGTCTGCAAGATGAAAAACTAGCAGTTGTCTTTGGTCCTAGCTCAGATATCATAGATGAAATAGTGCCTCCTTTCTATGTAAATCTTAAGACAAATGATTCCATGTTATACAATTGTATGCTTGATTCTAGAGCATCACATAACTTCATGCCAAAAACTATCATGGACCATTTAAAACTTGACATAACTAGATCCTATCATGATTTGTATACTTTTGATTCCAAAAGGGTGCCTTGCTTAGGATTGATTAAAGATTTAATAGTCACCCTTGCCCAAATGCCACTGAAAAGTGTGGTGCTTGACATAGTTGCCACAAATATCCCTCCCAAATTTGGAATGCTCCTTTCTAGGTCTTATTGTGCCAAATTAAGGGGAACTCTTCAAATGGACATGTATTATGCGAATATTCATGTTTATCGGGGAGAGAAACTAAGGGTATATAGAGAGGTGAGACTTGTGCACACTATTTGCAAAATTGACCAACCAAGGAACCATCCCATTTATGCAATTGATCAAGATTTTGGTTGTTTTCAACTCTCTTCAAACCAAACACATGCAACTCAAGTAGAAATTGAAGATGTAGTTGAAAGTCCTGTACCAAATCAAATTGATGTACGGAAACTATTCTTTGATGGTTCTTGTACAAAAGATGGAGCAGAAGCAGGGGTAGTTTTAATCTCACCAGAAAAAGAAAATATTACCCAATCATGCAAACTCGAATTTGAAGTTACAAATAATGTGGCTGGATATGAAGTTTCCTTTTGGGACCGCAATTAGCCAAAATCTTAAAGGTTCAAAACTTAAGTGTTTTTACTGACTCAGAACTTATTGTCAAACAAGTAAGAAATATTTTCTAGACCAAGCATCCTAGGCTTAGGTCTTACTGAAATGAAGTTTGGGATTCAGTTGATAATTTCTTTAATGCTTTTAGTTTGACTTATATTCCAATAGATTAGAATATTCATGTAGATTCCTTAGCTGTTTCTGCTAGTTCATTTAAAATTCCTGATCAGACTAATGTACTCTATCAAATACAAGTCAAATATAGACCATCTATCCTAGATAATCTCAAATATTGGTAGATATTTGAAGATGATGAACAATTGAAATCTTTTCTATAGGTTATAGATGAATTTTTAGTTGTACAAATTGATGAAGATAGAACAGAAGCAAAAGAAAACATAAATGAAAATGATAATTCAAATTTTAATTCAAAAATTGTTGAACATGATATCATTCAATTATCCAACAATTTTATTCCTAAAGGTCTAATTCCTTTAGAGAAGTTGTTTGATCAAAATGATGTCCTCAGAAGCCCACAGTCAATTTATTCACCAGATGACAGAGGAAATTAACATTGGAACAAATGACGATATTAAAAACATCAAAATCTATGCATCTCTAGATCTTGAAATCAAAACTGAATACCTTAAGTTACTTGAAAATTACAAAGATGTTTTTGCATGGGCTTATGTTGATCTAAAGACTATGCCACTTCATTAATACAACATAAGATTCCTTTAAAACCAGAAGCAAAACCTTATCAACAGAAACTTAGGAGGATTAATCTTGTGCTACCACCAACTGTAGAAAAGGAAATTAAGAAAATTCTAGATGCCCATATCATTCTCCCTCTTAGGTATTCGAATAGGGTTGCTAATTTAGTTCCTGTTAGAAAGAAGGGAGAAATCAGACAATGTGTGGACTTTAGAAATTTGAATAAAGCATCATTGAAAGATAACTATCCTTTACCCAAAATGGATCAGCTACTTCAGATGGTTTCAAGAGCACAAAGACTTTCTATGCTTGATGGTTTTTCAGGGTATAATCAGGTAAATGTTGATCCAGCAGATAGAGAGAAAACAACCTTTACTACACCCTCGGGTACATTTATGTATTTTAGAATTCCCTTTGGCTTATCCAATGTTGGAGCAACCTTTCAGAGAGCTATGAACATAGCTTTTGTGGGTCAGATAAATAATGTTGTAGTCATTTATCTTGATGACATAACTGTTTTTTCTAATATTGATCATAAACTTCTTAACCATTTGAGGAAGTTTTTTGACAAGTGTAGGAAATTCGGGATATCACTGAATCCAAAAAAGTATATGTTTTCTATCTAAGGAGGAAAACTATTGGGCCACATAATCTCAAAGGAAGGAGTGGTGATTGATCCCAAACGTGTATCTACCATTAAAACATTGTACTTACCTAGAAATAAGAAAGAGATTCAATCTTTTCTAGGCAAGATTAATTTTATAAGGATATTCATCACTAATTATGCTGAAATTGTAAAAGACATAACTGATATGCTCTGAAAGGACCATGAAGTTAAATGGATTGTCTCTTAAAGATATGCATTTGATTAGATCAAGAAATCTATCTCTGAAGCTCCTACCTTGGCCAGCCTTGATTACACTAAACCATTCAGTATCTTTTCCTTTGCCTCTGAACCAACCCTTGTTGATGTTCTGTTACAAAAGAATGAAGATTCCCATAACCAACCCATAACCTTTTTTAGTAAGGTAATGAGAGATGTCGATCTCAAGTATGATATCATTGAGAAGCAAGCCTATGCCCTTATTCAAGCCCTGAAATCATTAAGGATGTATGTCCTACATTCACCTAATAATGCTTATGTCCCTAACAATGCTGTGAAATTGTTTTAACCCAACCTGACACTGACGGGAAGAGAGGTAGATGGATCACTCAAATACTGGAGTTTGATCTAAATATCAAAACTACAAAGCTAGTAAAGGGTCAAGGATTAGCTAATATTCTAGTTGAATCCAACTGTAAATTTCTCGGAATCAATTCTATTTTTGAAATACAAGGGAAGAATCCACAAGAACCTTCCCAAAATTTGAATGAGAAGAATCCACAAGAACCTTCTCAAAGTTTAGATAAGAAGAATACACAAGAACCTTTTATTCTTATAGAAGGGGAGAATTCACAAGAACCTTCCCTTCACCCTGAAGAAAAGAATCCACAAGAACCTTTACCTTCATGTCAGATCAACCCCATACACATTGATGATAAATTTCTGTTATCAAATTGGTATCATGACATTGTAAATTTCTTGATCCATTTTGAATGTCCAACATCATTCTCCAAAAGTTAGTGTAAAACTATCAAATTGAAAGCAGTCAAGTACTGAATCATAAATACAAATCTATACTGGAAAGACCCATTTAATATTTTTCTATTGTGTTTAACAGAATCAGAGACTGAAGGAATCATTGACCAGTTTCACACAGGATTTTGTGTAGGACATTATGCTTGGAGAGAAACAACATATGAGATATTAAGGGCAGGATTTTATTGGCCCACACTATTCTTATAGGTAGGATCAAAGGTTAGAAGTTGTGTGCCCTATGAAATGTTTGCTAGTAAGCAAAACTTAGCAGCTCTTCCATTGATCCCAACTATAGTTTCAACACCTTTTCTCCAATGGGGATTATATTTTATTAGAGAGATTCATCATACTTCAAGTAATAAACATAGATGGATCCTCATTGCAATAGATTACTTCACTAAATGGGTGGAAGCAATCACAATAAGAAATGCTATTGATTCAGTGGTAATCAAATTAATTGAAGAAAACATCTTATCTAGATTTGGTTTCCCAACTCAAATTTTTATTGTTAATGCAGCAACATTTTCCAGTGTCAAAATGATTGATTTTTTCCAAAAATATCAGATTATGTTGCATCATTCGACTCCATATTACCCTCAATGTAATGGCCTTGCAGAATCCTCGAATAAAAGTTTGGTGAAGGAAATCAAAAATACTTTAGCAGATCATAAAAAGAGATGGGTTTCTCACCTAAATTATGCAGTATGGGCAAACATGATTACTCCAAAAAGATATTATGGAAAATCACCATTTCAGTTAGTCTATGGGAAAGATGCAATCTTCCCTACCAACTTGGCCTTCCCTGTTCTAAAATTCTTGCATGATTCAAATGATGAACTTGATGAATTTTCAAGGAGAATAAATCAGATTATTGAACTAAATGAAAACAGAGATGAAGTTCAAAACAAATTAAAAAAATATCAAAGCAAGATGAAGAGCCTGTTTGACAGAAAAGCCAAAGAAAGGGATTTCAAGGAACGCGATCTAGTTCTAACATGGGATTCCAGAAGAGAAGATAAGGGAAAACACGGCAAGTTTGACAACCTATGGTTTGGACCTTTAGCTATTGCTGAATTTAAAGGAAACGACACTTTTGTGCTACAAAATCTTGAGGGGATGTATTCCACTTATCCTGTAAATGGAATGTTTCTCAGACATTACATTCAGTACTTAGAAGTTGAAGTAGAGTTCATTACTACCATTGTAAAAATCTAGTTTATTTTACTTTTCAAGCTATTAGTGTGATTTTGTACATCAAAGACTCATAGCCCGAGGAGAAGGCACATGGATCTAGAGGTTCTCTACATTCTACAAGAGAAAGCAGTCCCTAGCTGGAGCCAATGTTGTAGCATATTTTGGTTTTGGTAAGTTAGAATCAATTAGTCAAAAATGAAAAATATATTTGAAAAACTGTTAAGCTAGGATATGGACAAAAAGAATATTGAATAAAAAATGTTAGGAAATATTTTGATAAATATGTCCATATCAAATAAAATGTTAGAATAGATGCCCTAAAAAATGAAGGAAAAAACAAAGTGTTAGGTTAGAGAGAAAACAAAAAAACAATAAACTCTAAAAGTGTTGAAAATCTAAATGCCACTACTTTAGTGTAATTCAGTTTTGCAAACAATAGTTGTGTGCAGTTTGTTTAGATGCCACTCTAGCTGATTTTTCAATCATACGGTTTAATCATGATAGGATTTGATTTAAATTGATTGTCATAGGTAGAAAATAAAATTGACTCAATAGTTTAATCTGAGCCAATGGTGGAAATAAGGCATAAAAAGAAAATGTTGAGTTGCTAGCTTATATGCACTCTGAAAAATAAGTGAAAATGTTAGGAGTAAAAGGGTAGGTAGACACGTGAAATAAAATTGAAGCATCAAATGTTTTAATCCTAAGTTGTAACATTTGGAAAACATATATATGATGGGTTCTAATTAACTGAAAGTTTTATAATCCAATTTTATTTCATTTAATCGCCATGACCCACAGTTATCACATTCGCCCTCGAAGTTGTGACCCCACCATCACTTCTGTTCATATGTTAAATACCCCTGACCTCACCTCTTATCTTGCACACTCTACCATGATCTGATGGCCCATGGTCCTCCTCGGCCCTCATACACCATCCGAACTTTATCGGCAAAGGGGATCTGAAATGGGCACTTTCCTATACTACCCACATAAAAAACATTTTATGCTTTTAGTGTTTCGAGACTTAAAATATCAAAACTACTTATCACCTCACCTTACCCCCAAACATAGTGTATTAAAGGAATATTTACTACCTCTCCACGTCATGCTCCACGTCACACTCTATCTCATTTTTGTCGTCCAATCAACTGTCACCTATCCATTTCCCATTCAATTCTGCTCCCGCAAATTTATGACTCAAACATCCGTTAATTAATCCGTTGGATAATTAATGTAAATTCAAACGTTCAATACCACCCCCGCTCCACTTTTTCATTTATAAACATTGTATTATCCATGAGAATGGTTACACAGTGAATTTCTGCAACCAGATTAATCATTGAAGTTTTCCTGCTTACAACCCAACCATTGTTCGACATTAAAGCAATCATTTGTCCTGTTCGCTAATTTGATATCCAGGTCCACTTACCTCTTTGTCAGTTATCTATTTTTACTGTGATCACTCTCTTTTAGACCAATTTCTGTCATTTACAGTCTACAATTTGTTTGACAAAAAGCCTCCCAAGGGAAAAGAAATAGCAAAAGTCCTAAATCCTTTGATTCATCCACAGGTCACCTTCGATCATACCCCATTGGTCAACAAAGATTGTAAAATCATTGAGACTTCTTCTCAATTCGATTTATATGAAATATATTGTTTGATTGAATATGAGTTGATCAATCGGACAGATGAAATAGGGCTCTAGGACTCTCAATTGCCTCACTACATTTTCCCTCAAATACAAAGCACCTGAATTTGTAAGAAAATGCCATGAATCTTATGATCCCAGCTAGAGAGCAATTATTTCACCCACAGGAGAAATTCTCTGTTCAATTAATTCTGATTCCATTTAAAAAATGTTGCAGGCCCCTTCTACTACACCAACCCATCCTTTTTCCCATGAAAACTTGATAGAATCCTATAAAAAACTAGACTTTACTAAAGGATCCCAGACCCTTGAACTGTTTCTAAGTATTGATAGTCCTCTGCCAAAGAGAGATCCTCCTTATGATTCATCCATGTTTCCTGATGGAACAAAGCAAATTACCACTATTTTGTCCTATTTTCTTGGTTATAACTCTGATCATTTTGTCAATGAAGCTATCCTTGGTTTCTTATCTATGTTTTCGCTGATTCTAAACCCACTATTATTTATGATTCTAGTAATTTCGTTGCTGAAGCCATACATGAGCAATTTTTCAAGTTCAACATTGAAGAAGTATTCAAGTATGCTTCAGTACTTGTTTACCTTTTTATATATTTTCAAGGAGACAAATTCCCATTTTCTTTACTAAAGTTAGTTGAGGAAGGAAATCAACAATTAGTGATATTCTAGACTTCAATGGGGATAGAGGAAAAAGAAGAGTTCGCATATAAACAGTTCATAGAATTGTTTATTCATCCAACTATCAGTCATATGAGCAGTGCTCTAGTACCAGGGATCAGTGAGGAGATTATTAAAGAATTACAATTGGTTGATCAAGCTACGATAGGGGATTGGTACTATTACCAAAACTACACAGAGATAAGGGTTTATGGTTGTGAGCTTCCACCCTACAAACTGCCCAAGTACCTCCCTATCAAAATCTCTGCAGTAGAATACTTAAGGCAAAGGTTAAATACAGATGAAGTACACTTTATGGCTTCCAAGAAGAAATCACAATTCAAGCTGAAAGCCCAAGTTGGTCCATTCATCTGTAACACCAGGGCAACAGGAGAGTGTTGGGTTGTGATATATTCTTTCCACGACTAACCTACGTAGTGAACCGGGGGGTTAGAGGGGGGGTGGAGCCCCCCTTTCGTTGCGTCGATTGCGCAGCTGGGGGCAGCAGCCCCCCTTGTCCACGAGGTTTGAGGGGGGCAGGTAGCCCCCCTCTACGGGGTCCAGGGCAGCGCCCCGGGAATTTTTTTTTTTGGACCCTATATTAGGTTGGGCGAACCTACCTATGGTTTTTGGTCCATGGTTTTGGACGCGATGGTTTTCGGTCCATAGTATTGGATGCTTCG